>JAOEHT020327531.1:0-10025 GCA_025448195.2 Parazoanthus atlanticus | reverse complement strand
GAAACCCCCCAAGATTTTCAAAAAGGTTACAGTCGATAAAAGCTGGCCATTTGGCCTTGTTAATTACTTTCCATGACAATGATCAAGTTTTAATTAGGAGCTTTGGTATGGCAGCAGTCACTGGACAACATGACTGCCATTTTGGATTTTTCGAAAAATTTCATTTTTAGCAAAATCACAGCATTAATAGAAAATATGTATTAAAGGCTCGAATAGGAAAAATTAGGTAAAATGATTCAAACTTTAATTTGCATAATTAATCATGCATAAACTATATTAAGTGATGACATCCAATTAACGACAAAGATGTCTCCTTAATTGCACTGCAGATACTACAAGTCTCGCTTTATTTGCTGCAAAGCTTCAGAGTTAAGGTCAGCAAAAAACCTTGGGGATCCTAATAACCCCCATAAACGTTAAGGGTTGAAGTTTTATCTGCTTAGTATGTACATATTCAAAGGGACTAAAAAATATATTGGATCCTCTTACATGTATTTATTATACAACTTCAGTCCGTGGAGTACAAAAACCCCATATTTAGGCCTGGAACGAGTACAAATATCCTGTGATATTTGTACTGTAGAGGTTATGTTGTATAGTAGCAAACCAGTTGAACAAGTTTTTATAAAATTTTACATTAGAAAGGAAAAGTCGTATAATAAATCTCCTATAAGACAGTGTAGTATGTAGTATGGCTCGATATTGTTACTCGTCCTTTGCATTTTGACTCACCTTTCGGGTTCATCAAAATACTGCAAGACTCGTAACAATATCCAACCATACTACATACTAAACTGTCTAACAAGATATATGTATTTCACTGGAAAGGAAAGGTGTAACATAAAATTATATATTGTGTGCACATACAATAAAATACCTGTAAAATTCACTCTGTGCTCTTGAATCCAAGTCGCGTTTCAATGATGGAATCTTTCGGATTGATTTCCCATTATTTCTGCAATACATGTACATGTAAACACTTGAGGTGGATATAGGAAAAATATATCTTAAGGTGTGAGAGAGAAGGATGGGGCTGGTGGGACACTGCATCTGCCACCAAGAGCTTGCAGTGAACCCGCTCTTACTCTGGGAGTCGACCCACAGCATAGAAAGAGGAGGGAGGATGTGGATCTAACATATGTGGAGAATCTGTGGTGGGATGCGGGACTAAGAAGCACAAGGGAGCTCAGGACCCCAATGCTGGAGAGGAGAGAATGGAGGGGAGTGATCAGGAGATCCCGAGATGGGATTCGCATTAAAACTTTAATTAAGGTGGCTGTACAACTGAACTTTATGGGAAGCATACGTCTTATACATGTCAAGGCAGACTGAAGCACCACTTGTTGGTAGCCTAATTATGTTATTTTATCAACCCTTGAACTTTCATCACAATTTTTGTTGCCATGACTACTTGACAGGATCCCAAATACATGTACACCCAGATGACCTGCTCATAGCAGTCGAAGTTCTGCATTTCATACAAAAATGAGCTTGGTGACCCCATTTTTTATTGTGTTAATTTGTTTACACATACTGTATCATTTTACAATTATATGTATTTTTGATCAAATTTCCATTAAACAGGAAGAAAATAAATTCAGAGAAAGCCAGATGAGGCATGGGCCCACTTCTGTAAACATTTGCACAAGTTTGCAAGTACATGTAACTATGCTAACCCAAAAATGACTTGGAAACATGCTTTGAAAAATTTGAACTTTTGCTCAAAGTACCCCTAAAGGAAGCTTTGGACTGGGAGAACTTTTACCCTTTGACACAGAAACAACATTTCTAGGATGGATGCCATTTTTTAAAATCATCATTGTTCTAAAAATACTATCAGACATATTTTTGAGCCACTTTTTGGATTTTGGTAATTAACTACAAGCATTACTACAAAGACGACTTACTCATCTAGGTAAGTTGGTTCTAACCACTAACCACTGACAATTGTATTTGATACTGTGTACACGTTGGTACAAACACTAATTAAAAACCATTCAAGGAATTAAAAATTAAGATAACTTACTTTTTTAAAACTGGCAGAGATCTATCCTGTTCAAAACCCTCTTCAAGTAGCAGTCTGGATACAAAATTTTAAGAAAAAAACATTGAAAAGATCTGTTCACACAGAAAATGTACAATCACAAAACCAGTATCAGCCAATTGGTGACCTTCTTGTGTTACTATGACAACACCAACCTTTACAGTTGACAGTTATTTTGCATCGATTGCTCGTTTGTTTGCAGTTTATAAAATACAGAATATTACTTGCCTAGACACTTGGAGATATGGAACTTCAGAATATCTTCTTGTGTTCAAATTTGATATCTCACTCATTCACTGCGCTCGCTCGTCAGATATCGATTTGAACACTTGGAACATAAATTCCATTTCTCCATGTGCCCATGTATTATTCTCTATGTATGCTCTCTGGCACCTCTGTCAATAGATCACTCATATTGAAAATACTCTCAAAATGCAGAAAAATTCCATTTCAGAGGACTTAAATTGTTAAAATTTTCAGTGAGAGCCTGCCCCCAGTAGATAATAACTTACACCTTTGGTGCTCGGAAATCTTCCCTAACTTTCAGTTCCAGAGGAAAATCTTTGCAACATGGGGAGCTACATTATGTACCAATGACTATGTACATGGGTCCCTCTCCTTCCCCTCTCTAAACAGGTTCCTCTACACTCAAATGACAACACCTGATACCAACTTTTGAACCCAACTATGCACTCAGTGACTTCACCCCCTCTCATCTCTACACAGGTCAAGTTTCGGCTAGCTAATCTTCTCCAAACTATCAATCCTCAAAATCTTTCCATGCATACACTGTATCTGCCCCTAAGTACAAACCCATCCAAATGTTTCTTGCCCAAATGCAAGACTTTAGCTGCCATACTTCTCTTTTGGTAGGTACTAAATAAAATAATAAAATGTATTTCTAGAAGTTAATGGTTCATTAGTAACCAATCAAACACTTACTGTCTCATTGCCAGATTAGCGAGCTGTTCCATCAGGCCAAACGTCTCAGATGGATGAAGCAACAAGGAGAAACAAAACTGCAGACAAATAATTGCAGCAGTAATTGTACTATTTGTTTATAATAGCTTAAATTACTACACTTAGATCATTTGATGTATAACATCTGTTGATAGTTACTTAAGCCAGACTAGTCTAATTTTCGGCAGTGCTCAGGGATCCAACCAACTATAAAAAAATTCTGAAAACACTGCAAATTCTTGACCAAAGTCTCTTATTTTTGTATTTTCCATATTTCCTATTTTGCCTGTACATTCATGTTTTCTTTAATTCCATGAAGATTTGTTTAATTTATGGTAGCTAAAATATCATTTTCAAAAAAATAAACGAATATCATCCATAATGGTAGACATATTTTGCAA
This sequence comes from Parazoanthus atlanticus, assembly GCA_025448195.2. Lineage (NCBI taxonomy): Eukaryota > Metazoa > Cnidaria > Anthozoa > Zoantharia > Parazoanthidae > Parazoanthus > Parazoanthus atlanticus. The sequence continues at coordinate 6,620 of JAOEHT020327531.1, read as the reverse complement.
TGACTGTTGCCATTAAATATTTAGTTCATTATTATCACATGTATTTACCATGGAAACTAACTGTTTGGATCAAGACTACATGCAAAAGTGCTTGGTTTATCTGTAACTATATACTGAAATTCATATGCATGGGGTCCAATTAAACCCCTCCAGTAATTTGTTAAATGACTATCAGAAATGGCTTGGCCATCCAAGCTATTGCTCCTGAAATGAAACAAAGATTCTTAAGTAAATAAAGGTTATTCTGTAGTTCTCCATCAATCAGACTCCAGTCATCAATATTACTGACCTCTCCTTCCCTGGTGGTGATCTTCATTCCATCTGGTAACACCATGCTGTTGGTTCGCTCCAGTGACTGTATGATGCACAATCACAATGATATAACTGACACTCAATTTACTTTAAATGACTGCACCACGTTATATATTTATAAACATACCGACAGACATACATGTACATCTCTTTAACAATTAAAATGAGTTTACCAGTTGAATGAACTATAAATATTGGACCAGATATATTTTTCAGAGGGTGCTCTCTCCAAAACCTTTGGTACAGATAGTAAATGACTCATACACTCAGAAAAATTCAAGGACTTTTCAAGGATACATGTAGCTTAGCACTTTTTCAAGGGCTTTTTCTTACATATGATTACTTCCGGTAAGAGAAGATCAATTCTGTCAGATACCACCACCTAGTCACTACTAGCCAGGATTGGGGTTCAACATTTTGTGAGTTGCGAGTGTATCCAGAGGTGTCTGGGGGTGCGCAGGAATATCTAGGATGTGTCCAGAGGTGACTACAGGTGTGTATCAAGAGGTAGGAGTCTTAAGGTGTCCAAAGGTGTCTAGAGGTGTCCAGATATGTCCAAGAAGTGCCTAGATGTGCATAGAAGTATCTACAGTTTAGAGATGTCTAAACATCTCCAGGGGTGTCCAAGATGTGTCTAGATGTGTGCAAAGGTATCCAAGAGGTGTCTAAAGGTGTCTAGCTGTGTCTAGAGGTATCCAAGAGGTGTCAAGGTAAGTCTAAGTATGTCCACAGATGTCCAAAAGGTGTCTAGGTGTGTACAGATGTATCCAAGTGGTCTCTAGACAAGACCAGAGGTATCCAAGATGTGTCTAGAAGTGTCTAAACATGTCCAGAGATGTCCAAAGTATCTAGGTGTGTTCCGAAGTGTTCAAGAAGTGTCTAAATGTGTCCAGAGGTGGCCAAGGGGTTTCTAGAGATGTCTAGATATTTCCTAGTATATTCAAAGGTGTCCAGAAGTGTCTAAACACATCTAGAAGTATCTAAGAGGTGTCTAGAGTTATCTAGATATGTTTAGGTGCATCCATGAGGTGTCCTGATGTGTCTAAACATGTCTGACAGAAGTATCCATGATGTGTCCAGTGATGTCTAAACTCCTCTAGAAACAACCAGACACCTCTAAATGTCTCTTGGATACCTCTGGACATATCTAAACACTTCTTGGATACTTCTTGACACCTCAAGGACACCTCTGGACACATCGAGACACTCCTGGACACCTAAACCCATAACTTGCAACTTGCAACTTGGACAAACTTGCCGGCATCAGGCTAGGATGCTCATTTCAACCTCTCCCCTTTTTCAGCCCCAAGCACGACATATGTGTTGCTAAATTCTCCTAATTGGTACATGTATTCCATACTTTCCTTTTGAACAGTTTGGCAGAATTTGCTTTTCATATTCGATAGCCTGCAGTGTGTGATCAATTATTTTATTCTCACAACAAAATAACTTATTTTGTATGTTTGATATTGTAAGGAGAAGATAGATGTTGATAAACTGGCTGGGGTTGAAAGGGTTAAAACTGCTCCATAGGCCATTCAGGTACTGTAAGACAAATAAACTCACTGTGACATCTGTCCACCTGATAACCAGCCTTGCCTCTCTACCCATCAGAAATGAGTAGAAGCACAGATGATTGACAGAAAGATACAACCATCCTTGGCGTGGCACTCTTCCCTTCCAATAACTGCAGGAATAGTCTGCAAAATCAAAATGAACAAAGAGTCAACCTCTTGTACTTATGTCATTTAAAAACGTTCCCTCAAAGCACAGCCACTTTGAAGGGGAGGTAGGTTCCAATATATACCTTGAGTAATAAGAATGCTTTGTAATAATAATTATAATAATATTTAATTATAACAATTGTTGTAAATCAATTCAGATTCAGTATGTTGACACATAAAATGTCTGAACCCTACTACAGCTTTAAAAAACTGAAAATTCCAGGGGGAGGGGTGGGGGTGTTACTCAGAATCCAACATTCTAAAGGAATCGATTTCAACTGGATTTCCTAAGTCCAGATACTTAAGGTACATGTACCACTGAACTATTCATAAATCCAAGTTCCCTCTGTGTGAAAATTTTCTGAAACCTCACGTTACTTACAATTTACAAGTTTTTCTTCCTCTGGCATATTAAACAAGCGGTGAAAACGGCAGCTAGCTGATTTGAACCTGCCTGATTCAACATCTGATAAACAAAATAATACAAGTCAGAGTTTTAACACAAATTATTCTCATAGTAGTAAGAACATACTGCTGAAACTAAAAAAAATGATTTATTAATATTCAGGGTTTTCTTACTGAGTGGGTACTTGTGCATATAATATGTTACATATCACAACAAAAGTTAGTCCTCAAAATTTCTATTTCTCATGACTACTGAATTCAACAAATTTGATTAGCAAATTACCAATTTAAAATTATATAAACTAGGATAGCTTATTCACTAAGATAATAATTCATTAGTATTTGTCGACATATATAATTATGTAAGGTCGTTGTTCACACCACTCAACTTCCAGTTCTTTTCTTGCATGGCTTAGTTTTTAGTTGGTTTAGTACTAGTTCATCTTGAAGGGAAAAGTAGTTTCTATAAGAAAACCACTATAAAATATTAAAATAAATAATCACTAATAAGATCTTCCTTGGAAAAAAAATCAACAGTAATATTTAGGTACTGAGAAGCAATATCTTCTAGCAGAGTATTATACAGTACATGTACATGACATATGTGCGTAGTACATACTTGGGGAGGCACCAGTAACTTGGTCCTGGTCGGCTTCATAGTTTGTGACAAGACTCTCAATTTTGGCCTTAACATATTCCCTGATATCCTCCTCACTGTCAATGGATACTGGGCTCACAGAGAAAGAAAAGTACTTATTAATAAAATGTTTTTTAACTAAATTGGAAAATTATATAAAATTATAGAGACATAACGATGACTCTATTGTCCTACATTATTTCATGTCACAGGCTGTAGTGCACTATACACTATATACGCGGAACCTTTTGTTTCATACAAAGTAATTTGCATAACAACACAAAAATACAAAGTCAAACAACTCCCAATTTTATGAAACATAGCTTGAATATAGATATTTAAGCCTGTAACTATGAATCATAAATACGGGGTCCATATTAGATAGGCAACAATTTTCTACAGAATTTTCGCCTAAAAGTTGGGGGTGCAGCCTATGCACGCTTGGGCAAGAAAGAGTTCTAATCATAAAGAAAAAAAGTATCATACTGTTGTACATTTCATTTATTGAAAGTGCAGAGTGATTGCAATCCAAATGTGAACAAAACTTTAGAGTATCAAACATTCATTTGAGATTTTGTCTTCAAAATAATGTTGATTCACTACCTTGCTTTACATACTTTCGAGGCACTTATTTTTTTCCAAAAAATAAATTGGTCAAAAGTTAGGGATACAGCCTATCTACAGGTATGTACAGCAAGTTTTCTTGTCAATAAAAGTTCTGAGCAGGTGCACAGCCCTGAAAGTGCCCTTTAACTAGGTAACTACAGATCTCAGTATGTCCCTGATTTCAAGAGGTAACAAATTTGGGAATCTTAAAAGCTTACCCAATGTTTCTAAGAGGTATTTGGCCAACCAGTTCCAGTCCTCTTCAACTTCAACCCAGCTTGAAGCACTGGAAATCACTGAAATTAAATTGTACATTCTTCAATTTCCATTTAGATCTTTATAAATTCAAAAGAATAATTAAAAATAAAAAAAGGCTCTGAAATATAATTGTTTTTTAAAAAGGTGCAGCCGTACTTTGATAAATCTCGGGGGTCTGGGAAGAGTTTCCCCCAGGTAAAGATTGAAAATCCTAGGAACATTGAACCTAATTCTGATGGTCTCCCTGTGGTCTCCAAGCTAGTATGTATCTAGCACTTCTTTTACAAATAGATTCATGTTGATTTCTAGATTTTAAGTCTTAGTAAACTTTACTTATAATTAAAGCATTTTTTGTAGTAATAAATATATTTTATAATGCTAAGGTTGTTCCCACTTGTCTTCCATTTGGTTGTGCCACTGAACTTTCTGTACTACATTTTTCTCAGACATATAACATGATGGATTCATTCCAGTTTCTTATAGTTGTTACGTGTACAACTTTTAGCTTATCAACCCTTGTACTTCCACCAGAAATTTTGTTTCCATGGCAACTTGACAAGGCCTCAAATACACCCTATTTTTAGCATTCTCGGCAGTATTTTACACACAAATTGGTCGGTGAATCCCCTCTTTCAATATATCAAAACTTTATTGTATATGAAAGAACACATTTTAAAGAAGTTTTTAATAAATTATATCCACAGGTTTTAGCACAACCTTTCTTTTGTGAAATGTTAAGGTGGCGCCAAAACCTGTTGACAGAATTTTTGTAAGCTTTTCTTGTTTGTGCTCCATTATTACTTTCTGTTTTCAGAAAATTAAAAATAAACTGGCTTGGACTATTCTTATATTTAAGAGGGTCTGTGTGGGGACTATTGTCAACAGTAAAAAGACAGACTTCCTGCTCTGTCTTTATAGGGAACAACAATGATGTCTGGCACTTTCCCAACATTTCAAGTTGGAAGGAAAAGTAATTACTTTTCTTTGCACTGCCTATATGAACACGGCCTAACACCTGTACATAGACGAAACCAGTTTTATTTGAGACAAACAATGTTTTTCAGCTTAGTTTATACCAGTAAGGTTTTGGTTAAATGATTTTCAGTTTAGATTAGGGCTTGGGTTTACTAAATAAGCATATAATTGCCGGCCATTTTCTTTTAAATACCTGTCAGCATCCATTTCACTTCATGAAAGCTGGTTCATATTTCCTTGCCAAATAATGTATGAATTATAGTGAACACGTGAGATCGAAGTATATGCTGTTTCAGTCTTTTAATTAAAAATAATTACCAAGCATATTATGGAGGGGCCCGAGTAAGGCTATTTATATAGCCTCTTGTTATTTAATATCATTACTATACAAATGTTTGACTATGTCATCATTTACCTAGTATGGCCATACTCCCCCTGATCCAAACCACCTTGCAGGACTTAACAGAAAATTTTGAATGGACTTTTAACCTACACAAAATTTTATATAATCTGAATGACATTACACTATGTATATTAAGGGTTGTCAGAACCAGCTGGCAACCAGCAAATTTGATTGCAATGTGAACACCAGCTGGCAGCTAAAACCTTGTCTTGCTAACTCATTGTGCATGTTTTGTTGGCAACCTTGTACAGATTGTGTTGCCTATTTTCACAGGTCAACCTCCTACTTCAGAACATAGTGACAACCCTGATGCTATACTATACTGAACAGTACCTAATAATAGTGTGTTGCATTTTATGAGCACAATGCTTACATGTGACGATGTGAAAATTGTGATGCATATCCCAGACAGCAATCTGGGCCAAGTAGGGAAGTGCACATGTATCATTTGTGCGAAAGCGAAACAACACAAGATTACGCGAATGCTTGTACACATTCGTGAGATCTGATGCACATGAATAAGTTTTGAATGACCTGTTTCGACAAATACTTGAATAACGTAACTGACTAACTCACCATAGCTTACATCCGAACTAGGCAACTGTAGCAAAATGCGGAACGGAGGTGGCTGAAAAAAATCAACCCAGAAAGTTAACCTTGTGTTTTCAACTATGAGACAATAGAATGACAAAAAACGCATGACCTTTCTTGCCGTATTCTTTACAATTATTACCATAACTATGAGATACCTGGAAATATGTGTTTAAAAATATAAACTTGACTCATTTTAGCCGACTCACTTACTTTTGTGTCTAGTACATTGTCAAGTGTTCCGATCAGCAAAGAAGTCAATCCACCGCCGCCGTGGCCTTTTCGTCTCTGCAGAACAAAGTACGGATTGGCTCTTTCCGTTACCCTGCAGTTGGAACAAGATGAACAACATGATCACAAAGATTGCCAGAGGAAACCTTCGCTACAATAAAAAAAAAAGAATAACACGCAAAACTTGGCAATATTTATGAGAAACAAAAACGCCACGACAAATAAACGAGCTTACCAGAGCGCATTGGCCAACAATACTTCTTCTGGTCTTATCCACATTTTACTGTTTCAAGTGTAGTAATGTCAAAAGATCATTTTCTTTCAGCCATTCTCAATCACCATTGATTCCTTTTTACCAAACAGAGCCGTGGAATATTTTGGTTGGTCAAACAACTTTGAGCATGTTCCGCATAAATGCCGCTGACCAACGGGAGCAGGAAAAATTCGTTTTCCGAGAGGAGCCTGGGAACGGATTAAT
>JAOEHT020327343.1:0-10025 GCA_025448195.2 Parazoanthus atlanticus | reverse complement strand
CTGTTACAGATAAAAACTGGCCATTTGGCATGCAAGCAGCTTTGGCCTTGCTAATTACTTTCCACGACAACAGTCAAGTTTTAATTAAGAACTGTTGCTATGGCAATAGTCATTGTACATGTCTGCCATCTTTGCCACCATCTTGGATTTTTTGATGATGTCATCCAATTAATGTCAGCAGATGTGTTCTTAATTCGACTACATGTACTGCAAATTTCATTTTAATTGTTGCAAAACTTCAGATTTTCAGTCGGAAAAACGTTGGGGGAGGGAGGGTCCGTTCAACCCCCCCATAAGCATTTAAGAGTTAAACACCCAACAATACCAGTTAGCAATGAGGAAGGGAAATGCCACAAAAAATAGGAATGAAACACTAAACAGTAGAACTGACAAAAGATTTAGAAATCTAAAATTTTTCAGCTGATTTTTAGAGTCACTCAAACTGTCTATTGTCCCCAATTACTCTGGTAGCAATCATTTATCAAATTATCAAATGAAATTATTCTGCAGCAGTCCTCTTTCAGTCAGTCAATAATATCCTTAGTATCTTGACTGTGCAGTTGCGTATTTTTGAACACCACAGGACATGATTAAATTCACACCTCATGACCATCCTGATCATGGAATCTTGCAAAGGGCACGCAGCGAGATCATACAGTTGGCAAACAGGATGAACAAGGGTAAAATGGAGGTGGATGAAGCATTGAGAGAGGAGGCACATGAAGCAGAGAGACTGCGAGAAATTGAAACAACTATCGAAAACATGACAGATGTAAGTCTATTGGAGATGTTAGCAAAGTTGCTCAATTTTTAATTAAAGCTTCCCCAGCTTGTAGAATCAGTAGCAGTAATCATACAATTTCGAGTTCAGTTTGGAATTAATTTGCACGAGACTGTTTTTCAAAGTGCGTCAAAGTTGTGTGAGCACGGAGGGCGAACGCAATTTGAGAACTTTAAAAAACACTTGAGTGCAAATTGATTCCAAAATGAACCAGAAGTAGTATGATTACTTGTTAATCATATACATGAGAAAATAAATTAAGAGTATCAGAGCAGTATCAAGTAATTTAGAGCAAAAACGCTAAAACTTAGCGACCAGGCAAAAGCTCGTGGTGCATGTGTTCCCCAAGTGGCAGGAAAATGTTTGCGCGTGCCCACGTCAACGGTTTCCTTTCTTTGCTGCTTTTGCCAGAGAGAGGAGCGAAGATTTTGTTTACATGTAGAGCTTTTCATACTGTTTGAACAAAATAGTATCAAGTTCTAAGCAGAATTTGTTAGGGTCCATCTACTAGTGTATCTTCACTTTGGGTTGGACTTTGAAGTTTTTGTTTCATATGCTGCATGTTTATCATTTCGAGGTTTGCTTTCAAGATTTTGTTTGAATTTTCCTCCACTGTTGTTATTGAATCTGCCATATTTTGATTGATTTATTGACTGTCTATTGTGTTCTCATCCAATCAGATTCGAGAAATTGAGTTTGTAATTGCACAGAATTACACATTTTTGCACAGAATTACCCTTTTTTGCACAGAATTACAAAATAATTGCACTGCTCTTAACCAATAGGTATCCAGTAATTTTTTCATGTATATGATTATTACCAAGAAAACGACAACGGTAACTTATTCTGAAATTGATTACGTTCTCTGCTACTCAGCCTAGATTAGTTCCACTTCTGAGTAGCAATTACCTGTAAATTTGTTACATCTTTTTCTTTGTAATAATATATATTTTATATATGGTAATAAACTCAATAAACTACATTTACCGATAGTGATTGTTTATTCTACAGCCTTCGTTTTGCTGGATAGATAATTGCTTTCTCCCGTGATAATTTGAGATAAAAGCCTGGTGCGAATGCATGCAGGCAACCCAGCGGGATATCCCCTGGGGGTAATTTTAGAGCAGAAGTTTCAGAGGTTCCGACATTTTACTGGAACACTGAAGCTGGGTCCCCCTCTTCCCTTATAACATACAGAATGGTGGTGCAGGTCACCTGATCAAGTGTGTCTGTATAAAGTCACGCGATCCAATACTTAAATCGCAGCCAAAACAATCGACTTTGAAATCCTTTGACGGACTGAATATCGATTACGATTCCAGATTTGGTGCAACTGTTTGAGGTATGTTCACAAAATATTCAATTAACTCCATTAGGAATTGTTGTTTGACAAAGCAGGAGAACTATATCATACTGAAATAAGACTCTTTACTGACAGTTGTTTTGTAGTTAGATGGTAATAGCCTGACGTGTTTAACGGAGCTTTAAAGTGTAATTATCTATTTATATCTACCTGTTGAAATTGATCGCAAACATTTCGGACCAGCTCGTGATTTCTTTTGCTTCATATCTCAGAATTTCCGTGTGATTCAATTCAAGAGTAAGTGTAAATATGTAGGATTTTTGATCGCAGATCACAATATTACATTTATGCTTGATGAGTTCGGTTGCTGTATGCTCGCAACAACGGGCCATTGTCCGATTTCGTCCTTTCAACCGTTGCTCAAATTCCCTGCTCACAAAATCTAACGTGCTGTTTCGTATTCTCGATATCTGAGATATCTCCTATTAACAGGGTACTGGCATGTTTGTAAATTCCGTCGCAAAGGATATTCGATGTTTCTTGATATATAATTTTGCACGCAGTCTTCCGGATCACATTACTGATGTTCAGTGTTGTTTCCGGCTTGGCGATTTGTTTAGAGCGATGGTTTCAGTTCATGATAGCCGTTCTCCCGGCCTGATCAGTGTCCAGTCCTTTAAATTAAGCTGCAGAGAGGCATACAATCACGAAAATGGCTAAAATGAACCTTCTTAAATTTGCTGCTATGATTTCCTTGTCGTTACAAGGCCGGAAGTTTGATTGGCAATTGAGAGAGTATCACGAATTGTCATGGAAGAGCGGCTGCAAATTATTTCGGTTAGCAAAACTTGTGCCAGATTGAGGTTAGCGAGACAAAGTCATTCAATCTAGACATCTTGTTGTAATGTTATGTATATTTTGTGGAGTTTGTTCATTTACGGTTTTTACATCTCTCCGAAGTTGTATTGCATTTCGCAACAATTTTAATAATAACACCCTTGCTTGGTTAGAAAGTGTTCCGGTTGGGTTGATAACAGACGCTTATTAGTGATGCAAGCAGAACAATTTTGGAAAATGCTATTAAAGTTTGAAAGTCGTACTTCGTTTTCAAAGTCCCTTATTCAAGCAGTCCACCATTCCAAAGTTTTGTTTGAGGTAGAGCCACCAGAGGCATTTCATGAGATGGTACCTATGGATGGTAGGCTAAATATAATCTATATAGCTTAGGCCCCATCAAAAAAGGTTAGTTTATCATCCTACCAGGTGAAAAATGCCATGCGGGCGGGCGGATTTTTTTTAAAAAATTTACAATATAATACTTTTATATGTCACTTTCCTGCTGCATGATCTAACATGTTTTAAAGTAATAAGGCACGACCGCGCAATAGGTAATTAGATATAGGTTTCTACGTAGTAGCTTACTCCCAAACACCCGGCAAATCGTATTTTTTTAAACTTATAATTCATCACAACAACAGAAACAAATCCGTAAACTTTATTTTCATATGGAATCAAGCAAAAAAACAATTCGATGAGGCCGGGAATTCAGACGCGGGCGGGGATGATATTGATAGGGCCTTAACGTAATCTTATTTGTGTACGAAAAAGTTATTCGCTGGTTTCGAACAGGATGCTAAAATATAGGACCAAAATCCTAATGAACGTCCCCATTTTTTACCTGTTTTATCTTTCAGAATTTCCGTGTGATTCAATTAAGAGGAAGTGTAAATATGTAGGATTTTTGATCGCAAATCAACAATTTTACATTTATGCTTAATGAGTTCGGTTGCTGTATGCTCGCATAAACGGGCCATTGTTCAAAATCGTTGCAAATTTTCGTTCTTTTAACCGTTGCTCAAATTCCTTAAGTGCTATTTGTATTCTTTATAGCGATATGTGAGATATCTGCTATTAACAGGGTACTGGCATGTTTGTAAATTCCGTCGCAAAGGATATTCGATGTTTCTTGATACATAATTTTGCACGCAGTCTTCCGGATCACATTACTGATGTTCAGTGTTGTTTATATCCCTTGGCGGTTTGTTTAGAGTGATGGTTTCAGTTCATGATAGTCGTTCGACAAGATAAGTTCTCCCGGCCTGATCAGTGTTCAGTCCTTTAAATTAAGCTGCAGAGTGGCATACAATCACGAAAATGGCTATAATAAACCTTCTTAAATTTACTGCTATGATTACGGCTATGTCGTTACAAGGCCGGAAGTTTGACTGGCAATTGAGAGAGTATCACGAAGCGGGTGCAAATTATTTGGGTTAGCAAGAGTGCAGCGAGACTAAGTCATTCAATCTAGATATCTTGTTGTTATGTATATTCTGTGGGATTTGTTCATTTACGGTATTTACATCTCTCCGAAGTTGTATTGCATTCAAGTCGCAACAATTTTAATAATAACAGCATTGTCTGGTTAATTAGAAAGTGTTCACACTCACAGACTAGCTAGTAGAATCGGGAGTAGAACAACTTTGGAAAATGCCATTAAAGTTTGAAAGTCGTACTTCGTTTTCAAAATCCGTTATTAAAGCATTCCACCATTCCAAAGTTTTGTTTGAGGCAGAGGCTGCATTTCATGAGATAGTACCTATGGATGGTAGGCTTTATAGTCTACATAGCTTTATAACGTAAATGTTATTTGTGTACGAAAAAATTATTCGCTGGTTTCGAACAGGCTGCTGAAATATAGGACCAAAATCCTAATGAACGTCCCCATTTTTTATCTGTTTTATCTTTCAGAATTTCCGTGTGATTTAATTCAAGAGCAAGTGTAAATATGTAGGATTTTGGATCGCAGATCACAATATTACATTTATGCTTGATGAGTTCAGTTGCTGTATGCTCCCAACAACGGGCCATTATTGAAAACCCTTGCAAATTTTCGTCCTTTCAACCGTTGCTCATGCAAATTCCCTGCTCGCAAGATCTAACGCGCTATTTGTATTCTTTGTGGCGATATGTGAGATATCTGCTGTTAACAGGGTACTGGCATGTTTGTATATTCCGTCGCAAGGGATAATCGATGTTTCTTGATATATAATTTTGCACGCAGTCTTCCGGATCACATTACTGATGTTTAGTATTGTTTATGTCCCTTGGCGATTTGTTCGGATCATGATAGTCGTTCGACACGATAAGTTCTTCCGGCCTGATCATTGTTCAGTCCTTTAAATTAAGCTGCAGGGTGGCATACAGTCTCGAAAATGGCTAAAATGAACCTTCTTAAATTCACTGCTGTGATTTCCTTGACGTTACAAGGCCGGAAGTTTGACTGGCAATTGAAAGAGTATCACGAATTGTCATGGAAGAGCAGCTACAAATTATTTGGGTTAGCAAGAGTGCTATATTGAGGTCAGCGAGACAAAGTCAATCAATCTAGACATCTTGTTGTTATGTATATTTTGTGGGGTTTGTTCATTTACGGTTTTTGCATCTCTCCGAAGTTGTATTGCATTTCGCAACAATTTTAATAATAACACCCTTGCCTGGTTAGAAAGTGTTCCGGTTAGTTTGATAACAGATGCTTATTAGTGATGCAAGTAGAACAATTGTGGAAAACTATATTAAAGTTTGAAAGTCGTACTTCGTTTTCAAAATCCCTTATTTGTTTGAGGTAGTGGCTCCATTTTATAATATGGTACCCATGGATGGTAGGCTTTCTATTCTACACTCTAAAAAACTAACTGGTTAAAACAACCAAAAAAATGGTTACGAAGTGAATCTGAGAGAACCAATTCTATACTGGTTGTTTTGACCGATTTATTTTGGTTAAAAAGTAACATATTTAAATAGGTTATTTCAACCAATTACTATTTGGTTATAACAACCAATTACTATTTGGTTATGCACCAGTCAATCAATACCCCCCCCCCGGGCCAGGGTGGGGGTTTGACATAGACTGAAGTCAAATGTGAGCAAAACTCCCACCCTGTGAGGCCAAATTTTCAGTCAAAACGTGTCAAATCGCATCATTTCCCCCAGGGTCTGGGGACCATTTCAAAAAATCACAATTTTTTCAGAAAAGTAGAATTATTTTTCAGAATTATTTTTTAGAATTATTTTGTAGAATTCTTCTTTAGAATTCTTTTGTAGAATTCTTCTTTAGAATTCTTTTGTAGAATTCTTCTTTAGAATTCTTTTGTAGAATTCTTCTTTACAATTTTTCTTTACAATTCTTCTTTAGAATTGTCTGAGACCCAAACAGAAAGAATTCAAGACTTATTTATTCCAAAATTTCAAATACAATGATTTGAAAGAAAAATTATAAATAAACCTGTACGTCTGACAAAATTTAAGTGTAATTTAATCCGCTAACAGGAAGACAAGGTCAAGAGTGCGTGCCTTCCGATGTTTATCTTTCCATGCAATTTAGTTCATCAAAATATGAAGCTTACCTTCTCTGTTGTTGGATATTGTGTCTATGGCAGTATATTATTGAAGTACCATGCATTTTGCAACAAACGGGTATATGGCATCATGGGTATACAGGGTGGACTCCCTCGCAGAGTTACCCAACGTCATACCAAACTTTTTGAACACCTCACCAATTAAGAACCTGTCAAGTATCCAACTCGAAATGTTCGCTCAGGTAACTGATCTGACCAGATGTTCCAATAGTTACAGTATGGCAGTTACATTTTATTTGTCCATTCTTTCCTTAATCAGTTCCAATTTTCAATTAGTCTCTTCATTGCATGTCAAATCCCCCACGTTAGCCCCGACATGTCGAGGTGGGGGTTCAATAATTGTCAATAACCCCACCCCCTTGGGCAACAATTTAGTTCAATAGAGCGTCAATTCCCCCACTATCCCCGACCCTGGCCCGGGGGGGGGGGGGGTTCAATTGACTGGCGCATTATAACAACCAAAAACAAAATGTCATTTCAACCAATTACTTTTTGGTTATTATAACCAATAACAAAATGTCATTTCAACCAATTACTATTTGGTTATTTCAACCAATTACTATTTGGTTATAACAACGGATTACTATTTGGTTATAACAACCAAAAACAAGATGTCATTTCAACTGGGTATGTTGCACAGGGATATAGTGTCATGTAAACCAATGCTTTACTGCTCTGAGAAAAAAGGAAACTGATTTTTTTCACCAAGATTTTATAATACAGTGATTAATTCATATATATGTAATCCTAAGTTGTTTTTATGCATGAGTGATTACTGTTGTACAGTACATGATTCCCAGAGAGTAGTCATCTGAGAATATAATAAAAATAAAGTGATTTGCATATATTAAGGGACTGAGAAGCAACAATTGATAACATGGAGTGATTAGGTGATTGAATATTTCGACTTAAGTTTATTTTAATAATTCAATGTATATATGAAGTGATACAAAATATTAAATACTATTTATAGTTGAATCTTTAGGAGGCATAATGCCTCTCTGATTTTGTGTTATAATTGATCGAAACTCAAGTTTGTTTGTGATTTGACAGACTGAATCATTTTCTGCTTTGCTTGGGTTAAATGACTGATGACTACACTGTAAAAACTGACTAGTTAAAAGAACCATTTAGAATAGTTATCTTATGCAACTGAGGTAACTATTTGTTTTTGGGTTATTTTAACCTTAAGTATTGGGTTAAAAGTAACCAATATTGTTTAGTTAAATCAGCCTTAATAAACAGTTAAAAGAGCATTATTAAACGTTAAAACAACCGAATTATTTGATTATTATATTAACTAAAAATTTCAGGTCGAATCTACTAATTTTATTTTATTATTTTAAACCAATTTCTAACAAAATTAAATCAGTTATTTTCACTGTTATTATAGTTAAAACGACCATTTAAAATAGTACTATCCATGCAACTGAGGTAATCATTTTTATGTTACTTTTCTTTATTTTAACCAATTATTAATTGGTTGAAATAACCATTTTATAAACAGTAACTTTTCTACCCCCCAAAATTGTTAAAATAACCGTTTTGAATGTTCAGTAACTCCATCTACAAATACCAAAATGACACCATCATTCACCGTATAACTACTTTTATTACCTTTTTCAAGAAATTACTACATTTCTGCACAGTAATCAGCAAGTCCTTGATATTTTTACACATAGAATAATTTTTCCTATTCAAACCACATAAAAAGATTTACTGAGTTTTTCAAAATTATTATATCTTTACTCCAATTGAAGACTGCATTCATACATGTACATATATATACATACACAGTAATGTTGCTTGTTAAAACTTAACATGACAAACAGAAACCTTTACAAATGTCTATTAAAATTAAAATTACACAAGTGCTAGTTGTACTTGTATACTACAGGTAATTGTAAAAAACTTCATTTTAGACACTGATGATCGCCTTTTACAATACTTAATCATGATAAACTGTAACTTTTACTATATTTTCTACATGCATGCATGTTTACTGTTAATTATGCACCGTTGGCATTACTCCATAAGTGATTTTTATTTTTGTTTTTTGGTTTGTCATTGCTTTTTAAGTGTGTATTACATGGAACTCCCTTAAAAGATTTTCAGTATTGAGAAGTGCCATTCTATCTCCCATCAATGGGAGCATGACATGCTTCATGAAAACAATAACATTCTCAGACTGTCCCTCAATTTCTTTGGAGTAAGAATTAAGAGTTCAGGATGTTCATTGTACATGTAAAATCAAGCAAGGGGAGTAATTACTGCATTCACAATGCCACCATTCTTTTTGCAGCTGGCTGCAAGGAATTGCTACTGAGATTGTTGCTCTAATGTAACTTGAAATTAGTGCACTTGTACAGGGCTTGAAATAACAGCTGATAAACATCTCAGTGACTAGAATGAAAGACAGTATGGCTGAGCTAAAACCTATTTGGCCAGCAATTTACCAGTGATTGATCAGCTGTTATTTCAAACTCTGCCTGTATTTAAGGGACATTGACAAAACTTTTCTACATATTTTCTATTTATTGTGCTCTATTGGCACTGGTCCAAACAATATATCATTTTTTCTGTTTGGTGTAAAGTAGATTATATTTTTTGGTCAAGAATAGGAGAATTAGCAGATTACTTTGTTTGTCACTACCTCTTTAACTGAAAAATGTTTCAGAAGTAATGGAAATAAAGTTATTTTCACAAACTGCTGCCAGTAACCTGGTCTATTTCTATTTTATACTGCAAAAAATTATAAATGAAAACTGAAACATTGCCAACTTTGGCTCTTAAAGAAACAAAAACTCACAACATTTGTTTATAGCCACATATCATGTTGCGTACATGCTTCCACTTGTGCCTCTCACCATCTTAACCTTAACCTAAAAACCTGAAATCAAAATATCTGAAATAAGTTTAATTCAACTAATAAAATATATCATTTCCCTTTTCGTAAAATTTCATTTATAAGCTCTGCATGTCCATAAAATTTTGTGTAAACACTATTTTATGTACCCCAAACTCCTACACACTTTTCTGTTTGGATCGGGAACAGGCTCAATAGAGGGAGGGCTGATTACAGATTTGGATACCTAAAGGTGAGGGGAGGGGGGGGGGTATAAATATTAGAGAGTGGACTTAATAGAGCATTTATGGTATCCCCTCACAGAAGGGTTGCAGTTTATCCCTTCTTATTCCTGCCAAAATTATAGTATATGTTATGGTTTGAATTTAACCTGTGGTTTGAAATTTTCAAACCAGTTTAAATTCTTCAAACTGGTTGAAAATTTTCCAACCAGTGAGAAATTTTCCAACCAGTGAGAAATGTTTTAACTAGTAAAATTTTTCTTTAATTTAAAGTATTTAATTAATTTTAAATTAATGAAAAAAATTACACTTTTTCCTCCCCTACTGTTTCTAGTCATTTGCTCTCCCCTCGCTCCCTTAATTACCTCTTTTCCACTCCTCCCCCCTGTACTGCATACTACTTTACATCACAATTAAGCAGCTACTCTATTATTTTTTT
>JAOEHT020327254.1:0-10026 GCA_025448195.2 Parazoanthus atlanticus | reverse complement strand
CGCCCCCCCCCCCGCAGTTCTGGAACGGGGGTCCGAGAGGGCATCTGTGCTCCAAAACACGTTTTTGTCAGTGTTTTTTTAAAAAAAACTGTTTCCAAAATTGCCGATGAAAGGGAGGGGGGCGGGCCCTGTCGGCCCCTCTCCTAATTCCGCCCCTGCGTGTGATGTGTTTACCGATACTGAAATCGTCAGCAAAGTGAAGGAATAATATTGGGTCAACTTCCGTTAATTTTTGAGAATATCTAAAAGTCAGTCGTTGACAGTGTTTTGTTGCGCTTTCGGTTAACTCGATCATCTATTTTAATACAACTTGAACTGATTTTTGAAAAGTATCTAACAATTAACACATTCATGATAAGTGGAATGTTGATTTTAAAAGCGTGAAGTCGTAAACGATGTTGTGTCAGATACTAAAGTTAGGTTCTTTTGTTGAAATACAAGTAGATACAATTTAAAATTGAGCCACGCAGAAATACCGAATGAGATAAAAACAGTGCATGGGTTATCAAAGTGAAACGATACTTTTGCAGAAGATTGAGGCGTAATCTGCAATAAATGGTCCTCCCGATTGAACGTAAATTGCAGGTCAACAATGAAGATCATGCACCGTGAATACTTCGATGTATTTTTTCAAAGACGTTTTCCCCGAGTTTACTTTTCAGCATCCCATGTTTTCTGGGGACTGATGGTAGCAATGGTTACCTTGACTGCATTTCCTTCGTTTATACATTTTCCGAGGATATTCAAAAAGTCGAGCAGACAAGACTCCCCACGATAGTTCTTGCTTTGACAATTAAGAAATCTTTCAACACTTCATAAAGCTTCGCGTTTTGTTTATCTAAATTATAGTGGCTATAAATATTAAGGTTAAATGCTAATATCCTTTTTTCGTGACTCATAAATTCGTCATAACACATATTTACTAGTAAAATTGACTCTGGTAAATTGATAACTGTGAAAGAAAAAGCATGAGAATGGATTTTTTCAAGCAGAAAAGAAAGACGCCTGGACAACAATCGTAACTACTTCTCAATTTAGTTTAGCGAGATGACTTTAATATTAGTCGGTATTACACATTATCTGAGATATGATCTTAAAGCTAAGGTCAATACAACAGAACATTTTTAAATTTGTCAAACGATTCCCCGTGTCTCCACATATAGTCTATAGTACTTTGAATATAGCCAACCTAGAAGTACAAACCTTGTAAAAATATACATGTATATTAGTACTGATATTAATATTTGATTGAAATCTATATTTTTCAAAGTAAGAACAAAAAGAGAAAGTTAAACTAAGAACTGTTGTACTAGATCCGGTGAATGGTTCTTGATTTCGCCTCAGGGTGTTTTGATTATCTTCAACAATACAGATTTTCTTATATATTGTGTAATGAAGAAGCTCGCTTTCACTACGGTTTGAGCTACAATGAATACTTGAACTGAATAGAACCTTAATACAGGGCCGTAAAATTGTAGCTGCATCGGGGGTATAGAAGCGGAATATTTTCACTCTAAAAATTCCGTATTCCTCTGCTCTCCTGAGGTAAATATTCCCATTCCCTACTAATTTTTTTTTGGATATTCTTAATTTTTTTAGAATATTCCCTATTCTCTATTTGTCATGCGCTTTACTAAAATATTCCGTATTCAGTATATTTTTCAGGCAAATATTCAATATTCCTCAAGTTTTCAACCACGGTATTCAATACTCAATATTCCGCTTCTATCCCCGATAGCTGCAGGTTTCGAACTCACTGCGGTTTTACATTTCAGTCTTTCAGTTTTTCAATCGATGGCAAAATATATTTTTCATTATTTTGGTATTACTCAATAACAGTGACAGTGGCGAAACATTTGTTTCCCTAGTCGGCAATTAACGTATGGTATAGTACTCCATCATTTTAAGTCGTTGTGTGGTCTTACTCAACGTCCATTATTACTTCCTGCAAGAAAATCTACACGAGAAGAGATTCTCGTCCGCCGTGTTTTCAGACTAAACTATAAAATAGTATGATTTATTATCTGGCGTCATAATAAAAGCAATAACAGGGCAATATGCTTTGAACACATGATTAGGATTGCTAATTTGTTAGTGCCAAATACTATTGTATTCATCACAATGTTTACAGTCTACAAGAAAGTTCATGTGTGGCCATGCTTCGTTGATCTCTTGGTTGTGTTCCTCATTCTGATGTTATATAACCACACGGCAACTGATAGAACCTTCGTCAGTTTGTATTGACAAACGTGGATAAACCAAACTTGAACTCGCCCAGCATCGTTGGACTAAAAGGAACTCAAAATATAAAGGTAAAGCGATTGTTACTACAAAATTGCTATCTTTTCTTGCTACAAAAAGGACCAAAGCATCTTAGTTTGCTCTACTTTCTGCAATTTATACTGGATGAACTGCAAATCATACCACCTAGTCAATTTAGTATCGCCAAATACTCGAGCAATCTGCTGATAGTTGCTGTTGAGGTTTGTGTATGGTGTTAGTCATTTTCAATTTGTTTTCCTGCTTGCGATAATTGTCGTAAAGTGACTCATTCGACCTAATAAAGATTTCGTTGCTTTCTTTCTTTCTTATGGAAACAGTTTTATCATTACGCACGGAAAATTA
The DNA here is from genome assembly GCA_025448195.2 of Parazoanthus atlanticus. Taxonomy (NCBI): domain Eukaryota; kingdom Metazoa; phylum Cnidaria; class Anthozoa; order Zoantharia; family Parazoanthidae; genus Parazoanthus; species Parazoanthus atlanticus. Next base: position 7,401 of record JAOEHT020327254.1, on the reverse strand, counting down.
ATCGATATTTTCACAACTTTCTCGAAGGGTTTGTACAGGGTCAGAACTTATACGAATAGTAAATTCTATTTCATGTTTTTTCAGTCATTGATTTCTTGTACAACTAGTATATTGATAGAAAGCAGAACAAAACCGAGATTCTTCAGTCTTCACTGATTTTTCCACGTTGCATTCTGGGACAAGAATGCAGCAAAAACATCGGCGGATCGCGGAATATTTGTTTGTGTTAGCTCATCAGCTCAATCAATTCACTTCCTTAATTCCGGATAGGAACATTTGAGTTCGGACCGAATCGTTCAACGTGCCACCAGGATTTGATCCCGAACAAAAATTTCAATCCGGGACAACATCGTGATTGCCGAGTCATTGAGATTTTCAAGAATATTATGTATAAAGTAAGCGAATATGGAGTTAATCGAACGATTCCTGATTTCACCTCAGGGTGTTTTGATTATTCTTTATGTATTGGGTAACGAAGAAGCTCGCTTCCTTCACGATTTGAGCTGCTCATAACTCAATGAATATTTGAAAATAGAACCTTAATACGCAGCTGCAGGTTTCGAAATTTCAGTCTTTCAGTTTTTTAATCGATGGCAAAATCATAGTTTTCATTATTTAGGTATTACATCAATGACAATGGCATTGACGATACATCTGCTTGCGGTATAGCATATTCCATCGTTTAGTCGTTATCAGTGGTCTTAGTAAACGTCCAATGCTGTGAATAATAATAATACAGTCACAAACCTGGAATGAGAAGGATTATCATTTTATTAATTATTTGGTTCCTTAAACTTCTTGCAGGAAAGTTCTACACGAGACGAGATTTTCGTCCGTCGTGTCTTCAAATTAAACTATAATACAGTAAGATATATTATCTGGCGTGATATCAAACGCACTAACAATGCATTAAGCTTTGAACGCATGATTAGGATTTGTAATTTGCTAGTGTCAAATACTATTGTATCCATTCGCAATGTTTACAGTTTACAAGAAACTTCACGCGGTGGCCATGCTTCGCTGATTCCTCATTCTGATGATATATGACCGCAGGGCCCCTGATAGAACCTTCGTCAGTTTGTTTTAGCAAACTTGGATAAACCAAACTTGAACTATACCCAGAATCGTTGGACTAAAAAGGAACTCAAATTATAAAGGTAAAGGGATTGTTACTGCAAAATTGCTATCTTTTCTTGCTACAAAAAGAACCAAAACATTTTAGTTTGCTCTACTTACTGGATGAGCTTCAAATCATACCAACAGTACCAGTCAATTTACTATCGCCAAATACTCGAGCAATGTGCTATGAGTTGCTGTTGAGTTTTGTGTTTGGTGTCAGTCATACGACCGTGCCCCGTTCCCGGTTATAGTGACGTTTCTGAAGATGATCAGACCAAATAAAAAAATATATGTTTTTTCAGTAACCCGACCAGCCCTATTTCCTCACGCCTACCCTGGAACTTTTTTCTACCAGACTTTACCCTCGAGATGAATTTGTGCACATTCCATATATTTTTCTAAATGTGCGTCGATTTAACTGAGCGACTTCCAAAACGTTCTTGAAATCGGCTTTTTTGAGCTTCTGCCATCTTTCCCCAATCTTTGACTGAGGTGGCTCGCAAAGTATGCCGAGAAGTTCCACTAACTAGTACAAGTTGTTTTTCAAAACACTATCCAATTGCAAAATATTACCGCTTGACGAAAGTAGATGCCCAAGGTTCCGGTAGCTTTCTAATGTGTTGTCAATAAAACAAATGACAAAAAAAAGATTTTACCGACATTATGGCACGGTGTTACCAGAAACACGCATATTGTTTTCTTTATTTGGCAATAACAATTCCCCCCTAACCCGTATAAGATATATTTAAATATTCATTTCCATAAACTTTGTGAATTTGGTTCCTTTATCAGTTTGTATTTCAAATGAAAAAGTTAAGTTGGTCCGCCCCTTTTTCTTGTGCAAAATCTTCTTGGCCCACCCCATGGACCATTTTTAAAATTGTGGCTTTACTCCTAAGCCAGCCAGCCGACCCCCTTCCTCCCCTCCCCCCTCATAACTAGAGATCGGTCCCTAACAGCGGTTGTTCAACCACTGTGCCCAAGGACTTTTTTTAAGACTGAATTAAATATGCGACAGGGCAATTCTTCACTTCTTGTTCAGTAATATATCCATGCAACTTTCGAGATGCACTGAAGCAAGTAATCGTAGGCAGACAATAAGCAACAGCGGATGTTCAACCGACCTTTTAGTCATCAACACGGTCAAGTCGGTCAATGCTAATGGACTGTAGCAGTTTTAGACTGAAAATATGCGACAAGTCAATTCTTGTTAATACGATTAATAATATATACATGCAACTTACGAGATGCACTAAAGGAAGTAACCATAAGGTACGCAGAGAATTAGCAACAGCGGATGTTCAAATGTCCCGAACTTTCAGTCATCGTATCAACACGGTCAATGCTAAAGGACCGCAGCTGTTAGACTGAAAATATGTGACAGGTCAACGCAACTTCCCAGATGCGCTGAAGGAATTCGAATTAACCATACAAAAGCATTAGTAAGAGCGGATTTTCACTGAACCGCCCGTCCCGACCCGGCTTCAGCTCACAACATTGTCCCGAATAAAACTGAAACTTGCCAGCCGATTGTGCACTGCGTCAGGTCAATTCATGTTTATAAAAATAGTCAGCGACACCCGATAACTCAAACTCTTGCGAAAAACGCAAAAATAGTTCGCGTTACCATGAGTAAGCTACTGTAAAAACGACTTGAAAGTAAAACGAATTTAGTTTGAGTGAGCAGGAGGTTCGAATTATCGAGAGACACCAGTGCATGAGATATCATCTTGGTCCAGGAGGGTAAGGGGGGCCGGGGCTGGCCGAGGAAGGGGGAGTAGTACTTCCCCATATGAGCTGGTGGACGGTCAGAACTGAGCAAGTCCTTGATGCAAGCCTCTGGTTGTTGTAAAGTGTTCCTTCTGGGAATAAAATTCTTGCAGAATGGCCTCAATGTTTTCTCAACTAATTTTACTGTATATCCTTTCTAAGTTGCACGTTTTATTTTATTCCCTTTTAATTTTTTCTGTTTCAGTTGTTTTGTTTTGGCTTTGATTTGTATATATTCCTTTATTATTCGTTGCACGCGCATTGTTTGCTCATGTTTTGTTTGCAGACGCGTGTTTGTTGGCTAGGATTTGCTCACTTTCCGTTTGTGTTTGCTTTTGTTATCCAATGTGTTTTGTTGGAGTCCTTGACAGTTAGAACTTATTTTTAGTTGTTACTCAGTAACTGTGCTCATTTAGCGGTCGACTTCGCCTAAAATGTTCTGCAATTGGTCTTGGATTGAATGAAGCCGAAAAACTTGTAGAATTGCACACATTTTCAGAACCCTACTGATGATCAATTGCTGTTTTAGTATTTATTTTTGAGAGACAATTCGCCGTTGTCTTCTCTACAATTCAAACGTGTATATAGGTGCGTACGGCGCCAAAGCGTATAGTTGTCGAACCGCACTGATCTAAAACTGGGTATAGATTTCGACATTTTGGTCTGAAAATGGGTATCGATCTTACATTTTGGTTTGAAAATGGGTTTCGTTTTTGGACGAAACTGTGGAGGTGTGCAATGTGACGTACACATATGAAAGACATATTTGCGAGTGGGTTGAACATTAGTACCCCCCTCCCTCCCTCAACCTCAAGTCCCTCCCCCCTTCCCCCCGAACTGGGCATGTTTTTAATAGTGTGGAAACAGGAACATCATAGTAAGCTTCCGTTTAAGCAATACCGACGACCTACTTTAGGTTCCTTGTTAGCGGGAGAGCGTTTAAATACGTATCGTGTCTAGCTGCTAGGTGCACAGACCTTCGACAAGCACAGGTCTCACAACTGCTCTCATAGAGCTTGCAAGCAGGCAAACACAGAGTCACTGAGACCGAGAAAGTTTGCGCCTTTTGGTAAGGGTCTTTTGTCCCAGTAGTCTTGTTCATCTTATGAATTACTTTATATGGTTGTTTAGCTGATATTTTGTCTGTGCAGAGTAATCAAAGTAGTTTGAACTTTACAAACCAACCAGTCGCTCATCCTTTGGTTTGTCTTAGTACTTTGTTGGGGGTGGAAGTGGAATATTGGAATATGAATGTTCACATATTTTTTGCCGAGGAATATGATTATCGGTTAAGTTTTGCAAAGGAATATGAATATCGAGGTTTTCGACGGGAATAATGAATACAGAAATTAAGTTCTCGGTGAGTATTGTTGACTTGGTATATAAATATTTGCCTTCGGACTATGAATATTTGCATTCGAAATATCGAAATTCGGAAGATATTCCGCCTGGAACATGAACTTTGGTTTTAAATATTCCACTTCCATCCCCGATACTTTGGCTCAACCCCAGGGACCAAACTTCAAGTAAACTCTACCCCATTAAGTATTACGAATACTAATATACAGCTATTTCAAAAAGGTTGTCATAGTCAATAGTCAATACTAGAACCGAAAGGAACTTTTGGCACATTAATATTAAGTGATAAACTATAATGATAATGATGGCAGTGATAATAATTGTATTATGATGAACCTACACTCTACATTATGCAAAGTCAATGCCAATAGCAATAAAATATGTGTGCTCCTTGAACCCCCATAGTTCTTTTCGGTTCCAGTATCGACTATTGACTATGACAACCTTTTTCGAAATGGTTGTATACTGTGAATTGATTAATAGTCCAAGTTGCCGCTGATTACAATGACTACAGACTCGTTTTCACAGCGTTAGTCTCGACTTAATGTTAAATACTCATAAATACCAATGCGTATATATATGAGCTATTTGCAACTCTGTGTATTGTTGGAGGCTCGGACTTCTAATCGTTCTCGCTGGTATTTATAATAATGTGTATTCAACACCAAGTCGAGGCTAACGCTGTAGAAATGAGTCTATAGTCATTGCAATCAGCGGTAACTGGGAATATATGAACGTATACGTCTGCGTTTGAAAATGCAACTTTTTCTTCCGTTTTGGCCTTCCGTCCACACTTAAACGATAAAAAACGATGGAAACGCTCACCCAAAACTTTACTCAGTTCGAAAACGCAATCCCAAGTGGAAAGTTTTGAAAACGTTGGTTTCATGTATTCGTACTTGTGGGCGGCTGAAAACGATACTTTTCACAAACGGCTTCCGGTCCATGGCCCAGTCCACCACTCAAGTCAATTGTACTCAGTGGAAGTAAAAGGTGTTTTTGGATCGTTTTAGCGTTCACGTGTGGAAAAGTTTAAAAACACGAAGACGATCGTGTGGACGGAACTTTTGATACTTTTTTGATAAGAAGGTTGCGTTTTTCAACGGAAAGTATACGCGTGGACGGGTCTCAGCTGAATCACCGCTGAATCACCGCCGAACGAAGAGAAGTCATTGCGTGCAGAATAGTAATATGGTGTCCCCATAAAATAATTTCCCGGCAATAGTAATTCTAAAAATAGCGAGGCTAGGCCCAATACAGGAGATGAAGGCTCTGGGGCGACTTGATAACTTCTCTCCCGCCACTGTTTGTTGCTGACCAAATCATAATTTCGCCGGAAAATGACACTAAAATGGCCCTTATCATTACAGCTAGAGACTCCGCGGTGATGTGCTTCTGGCCTTTTGAAAATTAATGGCAAGGTTGCCCCATGTCAGTTTTGTTCTTAGAGAATGCTTGTTGAAACTTATCTCTGCTTCTTTATTTTTAGTATGGACTGAAGAAGCGCAAGTCAACAGGTTTTGTTAGCACTGGAGAGGACGACGACGTTTATTCGTACGGGCGGTACGCCATTGGACCCGACCACACATTCAAGAAATTCCGGGCGGACGCCCATTACGAGATACTGGAAAATATTAACGTCTTCACAAAAGACAAAGTTGAAGTGACCATCACCTTTGCCTTTCAGTATTTCCTCTTCAAAGAAGACTTGAAAGACCTCCACAACGAGTACGACCTCTTCTATCGGCCAGTGGTGAAAAGTAAAGCGGTCGATGCCATCAAAGGTGAGTGGTTTCTTACAAACTATTTCCCTTTTGTGTGCGCATATTCATAACCCAATACACTTAGTTCTAATTTCTGGAAAGTCTTCTGAATCTTTATTAACCTTTTCACTCCCACCATGTTTATCAGCTTCTATCTTCTCCTTACAGTATCAATATAGAATAAGTTGATTGGTTGTGAGAATAAAGGAACTGATCATCACTCTAAATTCTTTAAGGTGAAGTTCAAAAGTCTCCTAACTTTTTATAGAAAATGTATGGAGATAGGTGATGGGAATTTACAAACACATCATTTGGCACTATTGGTAGTGAAAGGGATAAAATGAAGGAAATTATTTTTCCATTAATCTAGATTTCCATCCTTCCTGGAAAAAACTGTTACCCCATCAACACGCACGTACAAACACACACATACGCACACACATATATGTTTATGTGTGTGTGTGTGTTCGTATATGTTTGCATACGTTCAAGATGCAAAAACGTTTCTACGAGGCATACATTACAGTAAGGTATGCCCTCTGCAATATTCACAACACATCATTTGATCAGGGGAGGGGAAATGGCTTCCCATACAAGATCTTAAATTGGATTCAAACCAATCCTCTCTCCACATGCAGAGGCTGTCGTTTGTGTCGGCAGGTTTCAGCTTCATTCAAATGCGTCCTCAGAGACAAACTATTCTGGCTCAAGGTGATGTAGTAAGCAATTTAAAACATATGTTCCGATCACAAACAAGGCTATTCGTTGCCTCGGGAATACCAATTCTTTTTACATGATCCGGACACGAGTTTGAACTGGCCAATACTTAAAAACCTGGCCTTAAAGTTTCGAAATAACAGGCCTCTTTCATGTGTGACTATGCAGTAAAATCCCACATTAAAGTTTGTAAGGGGTTTTAGTTGGACTCATAAACGGGATGGGAGCTTATAACGGTATTAAAAAATCGTTTCGAAATGAGCAGATACTAAACAATAAGTTAAACTAACATACTATCACATATAGCGTTGTTAAAATACATTTATGTAGAACTTCCACTGTTCTACAAGATTCGTAACAATTATGTTAACATCCCATTCCCACAGTGTGTCAATCCGAACCTTGGGCGCACTAGGCGCAATGAATACATGTTCGTTCAGCCTTCCTCAAATCTAAGTATAGTTACTCCTTATTCCCAAGATCAGTCAGAACCTGGAACTTACTCCCCTCAAATGTTGTCAGTGCTCAGAATTTGCATGAGTTCAAATCGGCCGCCATGCCTGCAATGAGAGCTATGCAGGTCCCTGGCCACCTGTGGAGGCTTTAAGATACTGCCTCCCTATCCTAGACATTAGCGCAAGCTAAACATTAGGATTAACTGTTTAAGAATTTA
>JAOEHT020327171.1:0-10026 GCA_025448195.2 Parazoanthus atlanticus | reverse complement strand
TCTGTTCCTTTCGCGGTTTTACTGTAAATGTACGAGGTTTTGTGTTGATGTTTCTTTTTTAAGGGTAAATGTATGGAATTTTTTGTGTGCCTATCAGAGCAAATTTACTAGATTTGGTTGTTGGTTAACGCTTGAGATAAAAAACAACAATCCAAAAAAAAAGAAAATAAACAGCAATGCTTCATACACCTCTGGTGTAATTTTTATATATCAGTTACAATCGACACTTAGAGCTCTTCAAAACCTGTTGGTAAAAACGAAAGTGCGAGCGAAATGAAAAAGGATTAGTTAGATTCCCTGGCAAGTAGTTTCTAGTCGTGTTATTAAGAGCTAATCTATTTTGGCCTTTTATTGTCTCCTAAAAGAGACAGTCACGGTAGTTAGCCATACGGTTTTTAGTCTTATCCTATTATCCTTAGTCCGTAAACTGTTGAAACCCTGGTTGTTCAAAGGAGGGTGTACCACTTGGGGTCACAAGCAAGTTAGATACTGAATAATCTGTTCCCAGTTGTTCAGAAGATAGGAATTTGTTATGTATTAGATAACTGCAGTTGGTATTCAATGGATAAAATGAATGGGTTATATATATTTTATCCACTGGAAATACTACCTTTTGAACAACCTTCATATCAAATAAAGAAATCTTACCTTTTGCCATGCGGAGGCTTCCTACACCAGGAGGAAAGGCATCGACTGACAGGGAAACCAGACCTCAAATTTCTAACTTGTTTTCTCAAATTGTGAGAAATCCTGGTAGTTGCGCCGCTTGTTATTGTTGAACTAGGATTAAGGATGGTCTTTTCCTTTCCTTTGACTACTGGGTATTTGTGCTCCTCCTGCTTTGAAACGGTAGCTAGTGTTAAACGAGGATAAAGGCTGGGTCCTTCCACACGTTTCACGTTGTCTTGAGGGGACGTTCTCTGAAGAGGATGTGCAGTAGAAGTAGTAGTAGCAGTTGCGATCAAGCACAACACGAGAAGAGGAAACATTGCTAACAGGCAGGTCTGTTGGCTCCTGTGCTCCTGAAGAAAATATTCCACGATCAGAAGACCAAAACCAATGCTATCTATTATACTTCGCCACACTTTTGTCGTTGCTTTGCAACTGGAAAATTATTATCTTTGTTTTGATTAAGACTGTAGCACTTTCTTGACCATTTCTGTTCTATAGTCTTTAATCAAAAGCAACTGTTTGTTAGCTTTGTTTTCTTCAGTGCGAGGAAGAAACAATCACGTATGCCTTAATAAATCAAAACTTGAACTTTAGTGGTGTGTATCTCAAACTGAATTTTGACTTTCTACCTATTAAGCTCTTGAAGCTATTTGTAGTTAGAATTTGGTTAAAAATTCATCGAATAGACTGAATTTACTCGAATGCGATAATAAAACTTCGTACTCGCCTCTGCAAACATTTTAGGTATGGTATTGCAGTTTTTTGTTTGTTTTATTAAACATTTGAAGTTTGCTCTTAAACATTTGAAGTTTCTCTTAGTGTTTATATTTACGACAAAGGCAAGTTCCTCCCCCCAGCTTTTTAGGAGCTTCGAACGGTTTTTAAATAGGGCAGCTTCAGCTTAATTCTCTCGGATCTATATCCAAAAACATCATTTTGCGCGAAAATGAATTGGTGCAAACTTTGAAAATTATGTTAGAGCCGTTATAGTCTAGTATCAAAACACATGCTTGTATCGCATAATTCAAAGTAATTTATAATTATTGCATACGGAAACATATATACATATATGATACGAAAAAGCAAAGAATGTAGAAGCAAAAAGAAAGGATTCACATTTATTGATCGGTTCTGCTTTTTCTATTAAATTATTTCATGCACGACTGCTGAATACAACTGAAGTGCAAAAAGGAAAGCCAGTATTCTAGCAACAAGGAAACTTTTGATCGAATTTTGGTGAAATCGTTGATCAGCTCTCGTGTGTTTCAGGAGTAAGATATAATTTGAACATTTTATGGAAAGAAAGAACCGTCTGTGACATTTGCTTATTGCATAATAAAAATACATAAGAGTTTTGCTGTGGTGAGGACGCGATACGAGACAAACCACAGGGATTACCTCGTTCCTCACGATAAATGTATTGGTTCCGGTTTTAAGTTCCACTGTAGAATTTCGAGAGACTAGCCTAACAGTTTAACGACTGTCCATGAACGGGGTGGCCAAAGACTATCATCGAGGTCGAGGCCGAGTTTTAGCGGACAAACTAAGAAATTTAACGAATGAGACAACAGCTCATATTAATCTTTACTTACGATTCATTTATCTTTTTTTACGAACACATCGATTACTCTTATTTTTCTCGGTGTATTTTGAGTAGGCCGCTGTGACAAGAAGATCAAACATAGTAATTTTATTAGATATTTTTTCTTATAAATTATGTAGGACAATAAACATTATCGAAGGAATTATTAGTTTTGGACACTACACAATTATTCAGTTTTGCTGAGCTTTCGATTCTCTTTGGTGATGTAACAGGTCACGTGAAATATTGTGTAGTGGCCAAAACAAGCAAATTCCTTCGACAGTAATTTTATGTTAAAATGTCGTTGTTTGTTCTAACTTAACAAACCGTGTTTGACTAAAACCAAAAGAAAAACCAGCAGTTTCCGACATAAAAAGACTGTATGGAAGAAACAAAACGAATAATATAAAGGATTTACAGAGGATTCGTATAGCAAGGCCTTAGGATCTTGTTTAAAATACATATACACATTGGAAAATAACCTGAGTGGCTCGGGGTGATCTTTCTTTCTAATGATGAAAAACAAAACTGGTGCAATATTTGACAGTTGGTGTACTTACAACTCCTTATCTGCTCGTAAGGTTGTGTTGCAGTTTCCAGTAGTATGTACTGAGATATTTATGAATTCTTTACTTGCATCCGACCTTTTTGGGAATGCCTGAACTCTGCACCGTGTATAAAAGATTCCTTGAAGATTTCAGGGTTATTAGTTAGTAGGCGTGCTTCCACCCGGTAAACAGATAGGTCTGCTTAATATTTCCGAAAGTGATGTTGTTTCACCAGTTACAAATAAGTCTTTACGAACTTTACTTTTGCCGAACGTGTCATGAAGTTTATCCAGAACATAACGGAAACACTCAGTTTTAATGTTATGCGTTGAAAGATGTTTCCGGCCCGAGACAGAGAAATAAAAACCACTTATATCTTGTTAAATTAGATCATTTTTAACTTCTAGACCTCACGTGCCTACGAAAAGTGAATCTAAAAAGCTCTTGTAACATCATTGGTGGACTGCCAAACCGAAAGCTCCCCCGACTCTTCTCTCACAACCGAAAGAGGTGGTGTGTAGTGCTTCTAAAACAAACATCGGAAACTTGAGTGAAGTAGAGATACAGGGAACAAACTGCGTTATTGGTGTTGACGCTAAATGGTTTGATAAAATACACACACGTAGTGTTCACTTCAAATATAAGATCACAAATTGAAGGTATAATTTATTACCGTGTTCAACGTATATTTTTAAAAGACAAAAGGGAAAGAATCGTGATTCCAGCCTGGTATCTAGCTAAGAACCGCTGGGGAGGGGGGGGGAGGGTAGACCCATAGGCATAAGCAGGTGGTGTCCATGACATACATAAGACAGAAGCAAGTATAATCGGGTCTTAACCCTTCGCGATTTTTAATACATGGTCATCGCTATTTCTGTAGTTAAGATACTTAAAATTATGTCTAATAGTTTAGTAATATAGTCTATTTTGTTGTGTTACAATAAACAATAAATACTAAATGTTATGGATGAAAAATCTTCTAAAACAGCTGTCCAGTGTCTCGACAATACATACTGAATGTTATGGACGAAAAGTGTTCTAAAATAACTGTCCAGTGTCTCGACTAAATGAAAATGATGGATTGTAATTTTGCAGCGATCTGTTGCTACAGATTGCAGCCAGTTTTACGATACTAAATACTGAGCTACACACAACACGGATAGTGAAAGACTTCCGCCTGAGGGTAAATATAGCGTCCTGTGGGCTCTACCAGATGTTGAGTTATGATGGCCAGGAACTATCAAGTGAGCCAGTGGGCGGGGGTCATTGATATGGGTCAAGTACCAAGTCATGTTTCTCTTCGCAGTCTCACCTAGATTTGTGACCTGTTTAGAAAGAAGAAAAATCGGTTGTTTGGGAAGAGATGAGCTAACGAAGGCCGACTAAAACAAGTCATGATTAAATTGATTTACACGTAAGGTCTCCGAAAGGTGTCGAAAAGATGGTTCGCCGCAGATGTCATGATTAGTACATTATTTTATACTTTTTACCTTCTTACATTCGTACAACAACAACAAATTACATGCATGCATGATGCAGGCAAAAATTGCAAAATAATAGAAAATAGAAAGACAGTTGTAGAAAATAAAAAAAAATTACATAGAGCTGAAAGAGATATGATATGTCAAGAGGGCTGCAGAAACATAGATTGTTTCAAAACTGGTCTTTGGCTGTCAACCTGTACATTTATTTTATACACTCACTTTCGTAATGTTCTCATATCTTTTTGAAACCTTTCAGGGAAATTGCTTTGTCTGTTGTGGTTTCTTCTTGTGTTTGGATAATCAGTATAGAGTTGGATGAGGATATGGAATTTTGGTAGCCGGAGTTTCTTGGTTTGCAAGTATGTATGTGAACTGATATCTGGGGGTAGGAAGAATGCGGTGTACCGTGTAGTAATGAATTACTATTTATGATGTATTAATTGCCAGACGTTGTTGCTGTTGATGATCCTCCTTTGAAAACGAAGATGAGCATCCAAGCCTACTATAGCTGTTTATGGACATGTCATGATTATAACAAAATGAAAAATGGTTTATCTTCTATTTGCCGAGTAACATTTTGAAAGGGAATCGAAGATCACAGCTTTTACCCTTCCCATTGCATCCTCAGTATAAGGTAAACCGATGATTACGAGCTTCGTTAAATCAAAACAACTTACCACCGCACCTCGGGTCTTCTTGTCAAGATCCTGTTATTAAAACCAACGATTTATCAATAATTCGTACTTACACAAAGAAAAAACAATAAAAACAACCACGTTATAGATAAATCTTGGTTGTCCTGCATAGCATGGTGTGGTAGTTAAGTAGTAGCAATAGGCTTAAATATAACGCAAAGTTGCAAATGTTAGCTCACCGTTAATCCGTTATATATCTGTCCTTGAGATTGTCCTAAAAAGTTTCTTAGAAGCTTGTCTTAGTGGATGCAACATTTTGATCCAACATATGTTAGTTCACCAAGCCATAAATTATTACACGATCGCAATAAAAGTTATGATACACTCGAAGATAAAATTGGTACATCCACGCGGCCAAAAAATATCATCTGTCTAGTACATCTAGTTGAATCAGTTTTGACTTGATGCAAACTTCTTCTTCAACATCGCCCAATGTTTGCTAGCAATTCGCTTTGTTCTCCAAGACGGTAGAGAACAAATTTCCAACCGATGTCATTTTACCTTTCCTCCAAAATTTCGATTTGTGAAGACGTAATTAGAAAACAGGGAAGGAAGCTCCAACATTTTGAAAAAGAAAGAGGAGTAATTTGTGTAGGAATCTGTACCCAGAAAATGGTTTTCTCTATGCTTCTATGGCTTCACAATCGAATGCAGAACACGGAGGGTGAAGAACAAAGATAGACGTGTCGCAAAACACAATCGTATGTGACGTCACAGTTCTGTGAAACATCCTTGGAAGCATAATTTTAAGGTGGAGCTATTTCTAAAAAGATTGACTGGCGAAAAGCGGAATACCCAGACCACAAAGCATGATGGGAGCTCCAATTTGCTAATTTCTAAGCTAGTCCTGACCACGTTTATTAGAATTACTTAGTTTCCTGCTTTGCTTGTTTCGTTTGCCTCGTGTACAAGTCAGTGGATGCTACGCAGCGTAAATACAGGGTTCCCATAATTCCTCTTGTGCTTGGTATTGCTCTTTGCAGATGTCAATGTCTTTTTGAAAAAGCTGTATACGTACACTTACACAAATCGTAAAGATCACGTCTGTTGATGATTTTTCACTTTTGGAAGTTTGTCAAAGAAGATTATTCGCCGTTGTTAGCTATTATATTTCACTTTTAAAAAAACATAAACAGTTAAGTGGTGTACAGAAAACAAATGGGTGAAAGCGACTGAGCGACAAAAAGCTGCAGCAAAGTACAGTATATGTGCGGATTGTTCAGTGCACCTTGTTTTCAGGTGTTTTGAGATTTCGGTTGCTCTTTTGTACGTGCAGCGATGATAAACATGTAATCGAGTTCTCGCAAAATGCAAAACATGCCTCGATCAAACTCGCTGTAATATTTCTCAACTCGTGCAAAAACTGCTTGATTACATATAAGAACTGGTTTACCCAAAAAGCCTCAGTTATTGGCACCGTGCTTTTCTTTCCGTAGTAAGTAAAATCCTTCATGAAAAGCAAAGACAGTAAATCCATTCTCAAGATCATCGGAAGCCCTAAAGGCACGGAAACTCTAATCACTTGACAAAATGAAAAACAATTAATCGGCTCGTAAGACGCTTTTCAAGTTTGATCTGAGAGCTGTGGAAAGAAATAGAGCAGTCATTTTTTTTCGTGTGTCTTATTCTTGAACAGCTTAGCGACTCCACGGAAGTCAGTACTGACTTGCCTCGCTTGCACAAATATTTTAATATTTTGAAATACCCCTTATGTAGATTAAGTAGGAAATTCTTAATCCTATTTTTATTCCCCTTTTAATCCACTTGTTGTTGAAACTTAATGTTTTTTTTTCAATAAATACTATTGTAAATTAGGTTATTCAGTTCGTTCAGTTTTTTGATAACGGCATTGTAGTTTTATGAAAAAGTCTATCCACCTATCTAAATCAAATACATTTCAACATTTTTGGTAAAACATGTCACTTTGGTATTATGCCCGTTACAAACCCAGACAGCGTTGCCGTTATATTTTCCAAAACTGGACCTTGATAAAAGGAGTAAATAAAATTGTAAACAAACAAATCGAACAAAAAGAAGACTTCCACGTAACGTTTCTCGGCAAGGAGTTGCATCCTGTCTCCTCCGCCAAGGAGTGAGGAATTACAATCGACGCAAGTCTGGCCTATGATGAACATGTGACCAATGTAATTTCTTCTTGTACTGCTAGCTTGTGTCAGATCAACAAAATTAGGCATATTTTAGACAGACAGACCCTTATCACTATAATTAATGCTTTGGTTTTCAGTAAATTACATTGATTGTTCTTCGGTGTGGGCAAATACATACATTTTGCTGCCCGCATCATAACTGGCACAAAAAAGCATGAACACATTTCGCCAGTATTACGGAGTTGATCGTCTCGCTGTTCAGTACAGGGATACCATTTTGGCGTTTAAGTGCATCAAGGGTTAAGCTCCACCAGTTTTTACGGGAAATATCAAACTTCGGCCTTAAGGTATTGAATCTGGTACGGATTCGATCAGACTTTAGGAAATCCCTGTTAGAAATGAATGCAAATTTCTCTCTTTTCGACTATTCAAAGGCCTATTTCAATATATACTGACTATGAAAGATAGAACTGCAAAACAAGTGATTCTTATAAATCTGTTACTAAGTGAATTGTTATATAACTAAGTGATAATTTCATTATATACACAAAACTTTTGCAATATTTATTTTTCAAGAAAGAAGTTCCAGTTGTGAACATTTGGACATTTGTATTGTTTATTGTATTGCATGGTTATATATTTTATTGGATTTTCACTGATGTAAATATGAAATATTTTCAAGGTGCCAATAAACCATTTATTATTATGTAATTAGATACTGAAAGCCCCAAAGGGGAGTATTTAATAAAGTTTATTATTATTGTCAATGAGAGACTTGAAAAGCCATCATCTGAAACCCCCAAATCAGCTCATATGGTAGACTTTAGAAAATGGCGTGCCTAGAACAAAGTCATAGAATGCACGCAAACACGTGCAGTTCCTAACACCGATGTACTTGTCAAGTCTTTTCATGAGGCACAGCAGTCATCATTCCTATAATACTAGAAACAGCTATTCTTTAATTTTACTCAAAGTAAGCCGGAACAAATTATGGGAAAGAAAATTTTTTATCCAGCGGAGAAAGCCTTTTGAATTATTATTAACAGTCTACCTTCTAAAATTGGAAACGTCGACCCGAAAACTTCCAGGAAACAGGTCAAAGTCTTTTTTAAATAGAATTAGATATGCTTAACATATTTTTTATATTTAAATTAGTTTTATCCATATCCTGTAATTAGAGTTTCTATTCTAATACCATTGTAGTTTTATCATATGTAGGACTTTAAGACTTGGTATTTACTCTAAACAGCAAAGCAGACAAAGTGCCCCAGGAACATTAAATAAAGTTAACTTTTGTTTTAAAAAATCTGTAAAATCAGTTGGCCGAAAGAGACACAAGTAAAATTACTACAGTTTGAGAACCACAAATAAAAACAAATTAAGTGCATTTGTAGACAAATCGTCTTTCGTATCAAGCATTCAAAAGGAATTTAAAAATGGTCACTGATCTGCTATTTCCTTGCTTATCCAGCTGAAGATCTTCACATACTAATTGAAATCTCCGAGCTATTGTTGGAAGTAAAAGGTATTAAAAGTGCGTGCACTGGAGATTTTAGAAAGTGTATCAAACTCAAACAGGCGAAATTAAGTTGTTTAGAAAGAGTATTTATGAGTTGTGTTCAGACACTTTATTCGACTTGCTCCGTTCGACTCAGGCTACGTTCACACTGCATCGGACGATTTTTCGACCGGTTGAAAAATTTGACCGGAATCGTTCAATATTTTCGCTCTGTTCTCACGGAACTAACGAACCCAGTTGAATTTTAACTTTTGTCAGTGGTTTTACCATCCGTCCATGCTCAGAGCGCTACTTTACCAAATCCAAAATGGTTTCGAGGAAAAGAAAGCCAGCTGAGTTGCCACGCATCCATGCAACCACGCCTTTGCCGTACAAACGTTTAGACGGTCAAGGTGTTTACACCGCGCCGGTCAAATTTTCGACCGTACCGGCTAAAAATTCGTCCTTGATTTTGGAGGTTGAATTTTTGAACGGTTAGGTGTCTAAATTTTTGTACGGTTAGCGTGGTTCCGTGGTTCCTAAACGCACGAATTTTAACCGGTCGAAAACTCCTCCTGTACCGTGCGATCTAGTTTATGAGGGCTTGTCAGCGCTGGTACAGGATGTTTCCCCGGCGTCAGGAACCAATCTCATCCCCGCAGCCCATGTGTTTTGGTCACGGTTTTAGAGCCGCAGCAAGCATAACCTGCAATCAGGCCTTCGTGGACGCGTGAAGAAAAAGGAAGAGACAAGAACAAATTTCATATGAAGGAAATAAGGCGTCTGCATTGGAGGCTATCATTTTTCTTCTTTCTCTCTTTTTTTCTTCGCGCGTCCAAATTTGAGCCTGTAATTCTGCTGCTAGCAACAACAACAACAACAAAAGCAGCAATAATAATAATAATGATAATGAAAATAATAATCAATAATAGCAGTAGTAATAGTGAATAATGATAATCGGATAATAATAATAATAATAACAACAACAACAACAACAACAATAATAATAATAATAATAATAATAATAAAAGGTCTTTATTCGGGATTTGATAGTAACTACTTATTAACTAAGAGTGAGGTCTGTACAGGAAATACCGAACTGAGGCCTTGCTGTATTGCCCGAGTGATAGCGAGGTCAATGCGTTAAGGCCGAAGTTTGATATTTTGTTTATGGCATTTTTTCTAAAATCTACAATAATTAACACTGGTTATACGCGCGCGTAAGGCCGTTACCAATAACCCGTAATGCCCACAGTAGTAGCGACAGTACTGATTATTCTAAACAACCTTTAACTTAAAAATTTTCAATAGATAGAGATTGTCATCTGAAATCTAATTCCATCGCAAGCCAGCGAGAGTACAGATTATTCTAAACAACCTTTAACTTAAAAACTTTCAGTAGGTAGAGATTGTCATCTAAAATCCAGTTCCATCGCAAG
>JAOEHT020327094.1:0-10027 GCA_025448195.2 Parazoanthus atlanticus | reverse complement strand
ATCTATCTATCTATCTATCTATCTATCTATCTATCTATCTATCTATCTATCTATCTATCTATCTATTTATCTATCTAAATAAATAAATAAATAAATAAAAACAATGACAATCTTATGTGGACTAAAGACAAAGCAAATACCTCTTCAAGAGCAAATCGGGCTTCCTCTACTTGCGTTTCTAGGTCTGTAATCTGTTGTAGGAAGTCAGGCGATTAAACAAAGTTAAAACTGCTTAGGTCAGGTCAGGTAATTTATTCTGTCTAAAACCGTAAATGCCTACACATCTTGTTGCTACTACAGTACAACAAAATTACACTATAATTTATCTCTTGCTTTAAAAATCCCCAATGACATATTTTTCCGTTCACTCTAGGTATCAGATTGTCAAGTCACGATCGCTTTGAAGTTTAAAAAGGACGACATCTTTCCCGTAATTAAGTTTATCTTATTAGACGGTTTAGTATGCAGTATGGCTGGATGTTGCTACGAGTCTTGCAGTATTTTGACAAGCCCGAAGGGCGAGCCAAAATGCAAAGGACGAGTAATAATATCCAACCACACTACATACTAAACCGTCTAATAAGAGATTTATTATACGTCTTTGACTTTCTAATGAAAAATTTCATAAGAACTTGGTTCAACTGGTTTGCTACTATACAAAATAACCTCTACAGTACAAACATCGCAGGATATCTGTACTCGTTCCAGGCCTAAATATGGGGTTTTTGTACTTCAGGGAATGAAGTTTTTTAATAAACACACATAATATCACTTTCGAGTGAATAAATATTCGTTCAATTTTACGTAATTGAAGGTTGCTGATAACAGATAAATAACTTCTTAAAGTTTTAAAATTGGATCATTTTTTCCCTCGAGGATAAAGGCCTGGTACATAACATATCTTAACGTAATCTCTCGTCTTCATTCACAGTACATACAGTGACACATTCCTCCACTCACCCTTGAACCAAGCTTGTTCCTCCCGCGCACTTCAGCTTCCCATAATGCCTTGGCTTCGTTAGCTTCGCGTTGCTGCTGTACTCGAGTGAGGGACTCGGCCTGAGTGAAGAAAGCAAAAGTTACTAAACTATTAGTACAGACTAAACCAGAAGAGTGCCTTCGAGCGCTGAAACATGGATAAGATAACACCCTGCATGAAATGAATTGCTCTTGAAAAAAAGATTTTTCTAAACAACGTGTAAACTGCGACAGTAAGCTAAGGTTGATAAAACGACTACTAAAATCAATCTTGTTTCCAGACTTCTCGCTTCTGGCCACGGAAACGGAGGCGGTCTGGCCGGCAGAGTTCGCAATCTTTTGTCTTCTGTAATTCCATTTTATTTCATGTTTTTTCCATGACCTTTAGCAGTTCTCTATGCATGGCCTAACTTTAACCATCCTTTTTTTGGCAAAACCAAAAACTATTCTCGATTTAAGCTTTTTTAAGGTAAAGTATCCAAGTTCAAGACTGAAAATAGGTAGTCTTTAAGATGTTGTTACAC
This sequence comes from Parazoanthus atlanticus, assembly GCA_025448195.2. Taxonomy (NCBI): domain Eukaryota; kingdom Metazoa; phylum Cnidaria; class Anthozoa; order Zoantharia; family Parazoanthidae; genus Parazoanthus; species Parazoanthus atlanticus. The sequence continues at coordinate 8,525 of JAOEHT020327094.1, read as the reverse complement.
GGAAAGACGATTCTTCGCGCAACATTGTTGCATCAAAATTTGAGATCGTGTAACAAGGCGCATGGTTACGATTTTTAGCGCTATTTCGTTGCAGCTACGCGTAGCAAGTTTTTGAATGGTGTTCAAAAACTTACAACATTGTTCGAGCTGGCTGTACCCTGTTACACTACATCGATTTTTCGCGCAACAGTGTTGCGTTAAAATCGTACCGTGTAACATCATCTTTAGGAAATGAAGATAAAGTCTAATCTCATGGAGATCTGGCATTCTGTACGTAAATCAGTTCAACGAGTCTCTATTCCCTCTCGCTCAAAAAGGTAAACTGTCCAATGTTTTTACACAATAGTTTTCATTTTCCATGATCCAAATAGAAATTCCTTGAATTTTCAGGCCTGCAAAACAAAACGAATTTGCAAAATTCTACGAATCCAGATTTTCCATGACCCGTACGAACACTGTGGCGGAAAAAAGGCCACTCCAAAAAAGGAAATCGGAGGAGACTTGGGGGCGAGATTGTACTAAAAAAAGGGATATATGTATATAGATATATAGATTGATACAGGAAAACACAAAAATTATTTCAGTCAAAGTGATACCTGTACTTTCTCCTCTAGCTCAACATTGTTGCTCTTGATGTTGGAGAGCAGAGCTTCTAAACTGCGCCGTGCCTGAAGAACAGAAATTAAAATAATAGTAGTCAGCAGAAAAGGGAATTGGACGGGGAACTCGTTGTCAGAAATTAAGAGAAGACAATGTATTCTTTGGATAACCGTTGAGCTGTGATAGTTTCCCCACAAAGCCAACTTAATTCGGTTCAATTTGAAATGTTTAAAGTAATTAAAAAGTAAAGTAAAATAAAATATAATAGTATAAAATAAACTGAAGTAAGCTGAAGTGAAGTGATGTGAAATGAAATGAAGTGAAGTGAAGTGAAGTAGAGTAAAGTTGACTTATCTAGCGTTCCGTCAGATTCTAATGGTAGACTTAGTTTGTAATTCTGAACCAGTGAAAGACACAAAGTGTGACCCTTCAAATCAAACCTCTTGATTACGCTAAAGACTTCTGAAAATACATAACCTTTCCTGATACCTTAATCAGCGAGATTAGACAAAAATAATGAAGTTCTCGAGAAATATTGGGTAAAACCTTAAAATGAGACTCTTTAGTACTTTGTTGTCGCAAATCTGTTTGTCACTACATTAGCCCAATTTAAAGTGAAGCAACAAAGTTGCTACATCAGGCAAAAACAAATTAATTCAACACAAACCTAAGTTTGCAGATACCTTTTCTTTAAACCTAGCCATGGATTCGGCGCGTTTCTGCCACGAAACTTTTTTCCTCTCTCTTCCGCGGCACATAATCACCAACACTTCAGCATCATCTTTCTTTTGCATTCTCCGCCGACAACGAAAATCCCTTCTTTGCCAAACAAGTACATTTATCAAAAGGACGCGACTTGAAATATACTTCAGCTGATAATGGTATTAAGTCCGTACAAAAGATCGTAGAAAAGCGGAGTAACCGAAAGAGAATCTTACGTTTGAAGAATATTTAAAAAGACCTTACTGTTCGGAAATCGCTAACATTTTTCTGAATTTTGTCTGTGTCCCTCATGATTTTCCGTGACAAGCTCAACACCGAAACTTCAATTCGCAGAAAAAGTTTTTTGTTTACTTCGAAGCATTTTGGCGTCACATAACATCAACAGACCTTTTTCTTTTCTTTATACAAGAACAGATCCAATGGAATTAGCACAGAAGTTACCACATTTACCGCAAACGAATACCAAATACTTCGCGTTAATAATAGATATTTTTTCTTTCGAATGAATGTTTTGATTTCAACCATACTCACTGTCTCACAAAACATATTTTCTTTATACAATATTGTCTACCATTGAAAATTCATAAAACTTGCCACCTCAGCAAATAGTAACTGTGGGTGATTATGATTTTGAGGATCAGGGAAAAGTTTATAAAATACTGTAAATAATGATAATTTCAAATAAACACAGATCACGTAATACAATCGTTTTCCCTGCGTCAACATTTATAGCAAACATGGATTTAGTTTGCTTCCGTCAAAATCGCAATGCAAAAAGCATTTCATTCTTATTTTAAGTTTGTCTAATAACTGGAGAGAATATTTTTCACAAAAAAAAATCAGTATTCTCAAGATGAAACGCGTTTTTGGTTGGTGGACTGTTGAATTCTATAGCTACTTTTTGAGAGGAAACTCGTGGCGCAAGTACAATATGTTATAAATATTTAACATAGTATACGCATTGGGTAAGATTCTATTTTCGAAACTTATAAAATCGGCCACCTTTTTAATCTTTCTTAAGTTTATGTAAGACTTCGTAAAATTTTGATTTCTTTATTCTGAGAAGCAGTACTTCCAAAAAGAATTAACTACGTTAAGGAAAACTCAGTTATAATTTACTGGTTTTTCATCACTTTCCCCCTTTCCTCACGCTATCAAAGATGTTTAGGGACCGAGCAAGCATTTGTTTTGAGGGCCGGGTGGATGGGGAGGGAAGAAGCAAGCAATTTACACGAGCTAAAAATACGAAGAACAACAGTAAATAAATCACAAACTTAATAAAACTCCCGCTGAGTCATAAAAAGAACTGCCGTCCCTAATCATGATGAGTTTCTAGCAAATGTGGGAGCCAGCATTGTCACCTCTTTGAATCCTTTACTCAGACGGCCGTCCCTAAAGTTCTGATGTGTTTTCTGGCAAATGTGGCAGTTAGAATTGTTACTTCGTTTGAATCTCTTAGCTTATCTCGGAAGGTCGTCTCTAACTATGATAAGTTTCTGGCAAATGTGGAAGTGAGAATTGTCACCTCAATTGTATCTTCAATTCAAGTTATGAATAAAACTTATTACTATTATTATTATTATTATTATTATTATTATTATTATTATTATATTTTATCTCGGAAGGCCGTCCCTAACTATGATGAGTTTTCTGGCAAATGTGGGATTTAAAATTGTCACCTCGTTTGTATCTCTTATCTCTGCCATCAGCAGGTCACACTTGGCACTCTCCTCCTTCAGTGAAGCTTCGACTTGTGCCTTCTCCACTTTGAGCTTCATAACCACTCGTTCCAACTGCGCCTAAAACCAACAAACAGAGACGTCAGAAAGTGTACTGATTTAAACGCATTTTTATTTTTTGGACAAATAGTGAGTCAAGTACGAGAAAACCAAAACTTTCCCGAGTGAACGTCTATTCTCAAAAGCGGCATATCAAGTCAAAAATACCGAAATTTTGCTCTACACTGTTTTGGATATTAAGACCTAACTTTACAAAATGGGAAACTCTATTTTGCTTAAGCCGGGGACACACTAGGCGATTTTGTACGCCGATCGCAGCGATTGGCGAAATTCGCCTAGTGTGTCACCTACTGCGATAGCAAATTGCGCTGATCGCAGCGACTGGCGTATAAAATCGCCGGTATCTCGGTATCTCTCGCCCGGTATCTTAGTTCGTAGAGATTCGCAGTTGGTCCGTCTAGTGTGACCCTTCCTGCGATTTTATACGCTCGTCGCAGCGAATCGCAACAGCCTACGTTTTTGTTTAGTCGGCGCCATTTTGTTTCAATCACGTAATTTCCTTCCGTAAATGCCCTGGGAACCAAAAGAACGATAATCGCAAGAAAAAATCGTCATGTGTGCCCCCCATGCTCTACTGGCGAATTTCGCAGGCGATCAAATTCGCTGCGATCGGCGTATAAAATCGCCCAGTGTGTCCCCGGCTTAAAATGTTCCGAGAAACCAATTAATCAAAAAAGAAGACCAGCCTAAAACAAGAACTTCCCAGGCAAACCCTTTGGAAACAAAATGATAATCTTCCCAAAAGAAATACTCAAATACTCATATAATACTAATTGCAACCTACAGTCAATCAAGGCCATCATGCTAATTCATAATAGTTAGAACCAAATATTGCGAGTACTTCGTTTAGCAGTTTTCGTGCTTTATTCTGCCTAATGACCAAGGTCGTAAGAAAACGTTTATTTAAAAATTTAAATCATTTGTCAAGTGCCGGTATTATTTTAAGAAGTGTTTATTTTCTTTAATGTTGTCATTAGGGCTTTATGCGATTTATAAGTTAGGCGCTGTTCGATCTTCTTTGGTGTCAGGAGAAAAGGGCATAGGGGGATCAAACAAACAAACAAACAAACAAACAAACAAACAAACAGGCAGAAAGATAGACAAATTGATTGATTGATTGACTGATTGACAGACAGACAGCCAAATAAATAAATAAATTGACAGACACACACACACACACACACACACACACACACACACACACACACACACACACAAACAAACGTACCGAATGACCAACAAACAGCCACAGCTGGGATCGTCTGGTAAGGTCTCAGAGGGATACAAACAAACAAACAAACAAACACACGTAGACATGCAAGAGAAAACAAAAGAGAGAGCAAACCCTTTCCCTCCCCTGACACAGTCCGTGTATGTCCGAGAAAGAGACAAGTCAGCATTTTACCTTCAGTTATAAACTCTATCGTTTAGTATACATAAGATTAACTTAAGTTTTTGTCTTTAGTACAAATTGTATGTTCATCGTGTATGACCAACAAGAACTCAGGTATTTACCGCAGTCTCTCCCTCCTCCTCACTCTGTATACGGAGCCAGTGGAGTTGGTTTGCATGCAACAGTGGAAAAATTGGCAATCAAGTGCACAGTAAGCAACACATTGATTAGAACTTGGTAAATTTGGTAGTTAGAAGTATTATAAGTTAAAATAATCGACGGCAGCGTTTCTTCTTTAAGGTTATTTGCTTACGTTTTAATAAAACTGTCTTTTGTTTCCTGGCACTTTATGTTTAACATTTTCAGTGAGATTATCTTTATTTTAAGAAAAGGGTTCGTCTGGTTTAAAAGTTTATAATATATGAGTTTAGACTTAGTGACACAGCAATCAAGCAGCCAAGGAGACGCAAAGCCACAGAAAGGCAAGCAATAGAGATAAAATTATATTAGTATTCAGATAGACAAACACTGATAAAGGCAGGCAGAAAGAGCAGAAATGACGGACGGATTCACTGACAGACAGACAGACGGACAGACAGACAGACAGATAGACAGGCAGACAGACAGACAGATAGAAAGATAGACTCAAAGACAGACGGACAGACTGAGAAACAAAGAGACAAGCAGAGATAAGTACGGATATAGATGGAAGGACGAATAGGCAAACGGATATACAAATAGAGGTCTTGGCAAACCAAGATATGCAAAGTTCAGTGGAAAAATCCAGTTTAAAACAGACACAGATAATCTGACGCACAATGCGCAATTGATATAACATGATAAGACATTATTAGCAATTAATGCGTAACATTATACAAATGGCACCATTGTTCATTATTCGAATTAGTCAAGAAAAATACTGATAATGCTGTAGCACGTTGAAACCGCTCTCTGATTGGGCAATCGAACAATGACGATAGCAATTGCCAACACCTTGAAACAAACCTACCACCTGAAAACAAAAGAGTTATCGCAATAACAGAGCTACTACACTGTTGGAAAATGCTGCATATTCTTGTTTTTCGTACTATAACAACGGAACATTACCAAGGTCCTGGCCACTGACTCAACATCCTGTTGTTTAGATCCCAGTCTCTCCTTGGTTACGTCACCATATCGGAGACTGTGTTCTAGCTGGTTCTCAAGCCGGGTCGTCCGACCCGTGACTTCATCTTTGGCCAACTCTGCACTTGATAGCTGAGCAAGAAAAAATATACAGAATTATAAAAGTATTCAATTATATTTAGGGACGGTGGCACGTGATAGTTTAAAACTGGTAAACGTAAGGCTCTTTCTCGTTATAGGAACTACAAAGCTTGTAATAACATGACTCTGAAGATGACTTCCACACAGGTTGTCGAAACGTTGTCACAACCAATAACAGTCCTTCTCAGGACTACATTCACCCGCACGTTCAAACAACTACAAACGCAAACTTTACAACACAATACAATACAATACAATACAATACAATACAATACAATACCATACAATACAATACAATACAATGCAACATAACGTAACGCAACACAACACAACACAACACTAAAAACACATAGTATCTCCAAAAGCACTAATCTTACATTACAATACAATACAATACAATACAATACAATACGGTAGTATATAGTGCAGTACAATACAATAGGATACGATACAATACAATGCGATATGATGCGATACGATACAATACCATACAACACATCACAACACAACACAACACAATCCAACGCAACACAATACAACACAACACAACACAACACAACACAATCCAACGCAACACAATACAACACAACACAACACAGCACAGCACAGCACAGCACAGCACAACATAACACAGCACAGCACAGCACAGCACAACACAACATAGCACAGACACAGCACAGCACAACACAACACAACACAACACAACACAACACAACACAACACAATACAACACAACCCAACACAATCTTGAAAACGCACCTGTAGTATCGCTAAACACACTTACCCTCTGCTCCAAATCCATCAACTGTTCCCTCAGACGAACTCTATCTTCTTCAAGGTCTTCTCGGTTCTAAACATTAGTTACACAGATTCAGCCAGTGCATTTATTACAAACATAGCAGAAATCTTACTGGCTATTAAAGGTAGTATAACACTCAATGAACATTTTTACTCATAGATTCTTATTTTTAAATTATATTTGCTTTTATTGTAATTTTCCATAGATTATTATTTTTGTGAATACGAGCACTGCAACATTTTATTATGCAATTTGCGCTATACAAAAATATTGAATTTATTATTATTATTATTATTATTATTATTATTGTTGTTGTTGTTGTTGTTGTTATTATGTATCGGAAATCTTTGTGAATTATATAAAAATAATAAATATGGATATAATTAATATGTGCACCGCCACCGACCTTAATTTGCATCTCAAGAGCCGCCTCGGAGGATGCCAACTTTCTTGTTGACTCGTTCAGTTCCTGTTAACACAAGTGGAACAGAAAGTCAGAACCAACACACAAGCATCGCTAATGGTTTTATAGTAAATGCGAGTATTACTTCCACTCTAAAGTGGACAATTAGTTCCTCATTACTCGACCTTTTGTGAGTCGAAGTCTCGCCCGTTCTAAGTGAATACGTTATTTTATTCAATATTTCAAGCGATTTCCTTACATGTATACTTGTTTTCTCCCAATTTAAAATAGAACTACTTTTCGTTTCCCACTCATGGGAGTTTTCCTGTTTCTGCTGAACTTTTCGTTTTTGTACACGCTACTAGAAAATGAACCAATCAAAACACAAGAAAGCGAAAAGTCAAGCGAGAATAACACAGGAAATTTTAGCTGCTTCCTCTTGTCTTCTCCCTCTCTCTTCCCCTGACGCCCTGGGTTTTTGAGGATGCATTTTTTCTTATATAAGAACGACTATTTTAGGTACACAGTCTGAATGTTTCTAAATTTTTCGGGATTTCAGCCTCAGATGTTCTTAACTGATGTTCTTCTTCTGGGGATGTTTAGAGGTTACAGTAAACTTGTCAGTTTGAAGTTTGCCAAACCAACAGTGAGATAACCTTTTATGTAATCGACGTTTTGTGTGTTACATATGTTGAGGCATGGCTAAAGACAATATAGTTTTTTCACTGTGCTGTAACACTGTACTGAACATTACTTTACAGTTAAGCAACAATTCTTCCCTTTTTCTACAGGAATAAAAGCTTCTTACTTCTCCTTAGTCTCGGGTTTTTTCTTTATATGTTTTTTAAATGTTGGGATTTTACAGCCTCAACGTTCATAGAAAAAAGGTTATTATAAAAAAGAGCTTATTCACTAAAAATAGAAGAATAACAGAAAAGCCTGGTGTTAACCAATTCTCAAACTTCGCAAGTTAAAAATTTCCTAAATTTGAAAATGGCAATGTTTGAGAGCAAGAGAGTAGAACAAAAACACGAATTGGAAACTAATTGCGATATCTTTCTTGGCACCTCACCTGTTGTAATTGCTTGATTTCTTTCTCTTGTTCCGAATGTTTGTCGTTCGCCCTCGCCAAGTCGTCCTTTAATCGCTCAATGTTCTCCACGAGATTTTTCTGTTTTTCGCTCATCGCCTGTTTGCTCTAATAAAACGAAAATATCAAAAATAAACACCTTAAGCAGCCAAAACTGATCGTGTCGCAGCTGAATCACCCACCCGAAAATTATGTGGAAAAATGGAGTTGTTTCGTTGGCTTTCGTGACATGATATCTTTGAACAAAAATAGCTTCAATATCAAATCAAACCGGCAAAATTTGATCTGTTTATAATTCCAAACGTCTACTAAACATATATAAACAATTCCGTTGATATACCTACTGGTGAATGGATTACAAGTGTCACATCGCAGTTTGTTAAAGATCAAACGCGTAGTATTTGGGGTCCCGTGGCTTTATTTTAGTTTTCCAGGGTGAGGGGAGGGGGGAG
>JAOEHT020327021.1:0-10027 GCA_025448195.2 Parazoanthus atlanticus | reverse complement strand
TCACCCCCCCCCCCCCCCCCCTCCCAAAAAAAAGATAAAAAATTACCCCATTCCAGGGAAAGGGAAACAAACGATGGATAAAAATGGGAAACATTTTCTTCAAAAAAGTTTTAGTTTATTCGCATGCACCGTAGTTAACATAACTGAATTGGCTCGTAAATCTTCTGAAACCGAATCCCAGACTTGGTACCCGGGAACAAGGCTCGATCACGTGAACCAGTCTGAACGTCCTTGATTCTTCCGTTCCTGTGCGATTAGGTGGGACCCGAGAACCGTGCTCGTTCTGAGAAAATAACACGGGAGGGGTAGAAAACTGAACGACGCTGGTTCCCGTACGCGTGCTCGCAATGTGAGGACTGTTTGCCCACAGTCCCACAAGCACAAGCTTGGTACTCAGCACTGCACTGCAGTCGCCTCTGGAGACCAGCTGGTCTTAGCTGGGACGAAACAGCTGTCCACGGTCGCTGTTAGCCCACCGGTAGAATGGCCGAGGGCACGCGTATACTGTAGTTAGGTTTTGGGTTAACCTGAGGGTATTGTAGTTGCTGTGGCTTCGGTTAAAAGGTTCGAGGATGGTTCCTGGGAAGTCATTTACCACAAACAGAAAAAAAAGCTCTAGAGTCCTAAAATTTGAATAAAAGGGGGAAAAAAGAAACCATAGATAATATTACTGGCCACATACTTCTGGAAGAAAACATCTGAAACAAAAAAAATACCAGTTTGACCGGATTTAGTTTATAGTTTCAAGTGTAGAGTTCCGCTACCTTCACGTCATTAGCAGGCGGCAAATATTCGTTTTAAGGGATAAAGAGTATTGGACAGTTCAAACAAGCTGGTTAATCCTTTGTCAAACAAAGCGATTTAGGACTTTACTGAATAACACGGTCATTGGAATATGGAAATAAATAACTGTTAATGAAGGGAGAGAAAAAGGCGGCAGTGGTCGTAATTACGTTGAATGATCAACTGGAAACAGCAGGTTTGAAACTGGGGGACATGTCAACGTGGAAGAACAAGGATACGGTTCCCGGTTTATTGTCCTCAAGTTTCCACCGGATGCAGCGGGCCGAGTGTGCAAACAAGCGAGAAATGCAGAAGTTACAGTCCGAGCAGCGAAGCTTGGATTTGTACAAAAGTGAGGCGCTGAAAACCTTATCTGCGACTGAAACAAAACTGATATCGAAATCACAGAGATTGTTGAAGCAAAATCGCGCAAGTTCGATCCGGGATTCTCCTGTCAGAGACAAAACCTCGAGTCTACCAGTTATTCGGGTCCCCGACACAAGAGCCAGCACTGACGTCGACTTATTGAGGGATATCGAGAGCCAGTATTTGTATAAGGCGAGCTCTTTGACAGACTTAAGTCACGAAAACTTACAAATGAGCACAGACACACCAACGATTTTATCTCCTCCACTTAGAAAGCAACTGAGATTGCCGGCAATAGGACAAATAAAAGCGCCATCGTCGAAAGAAAAGCCAACAAGACGACGTATAAGTTCAACCAGCGACATTAATATGGGATTCGTTAATCCCAAGGCAAGAAGTGACAATTCCGACACCTTGGGCAGTGTACAGACACAGAGACAAACATGGCGAAGATACCGAAACTTGGGAGAAATGACAGAGACATCCAGCGAGTCACCACGGCTCTCGTCACGACGGCGCAGTTTGAGTTTGAATGATATTCCTTTGGCAGAACGTATCAGCGCTTTTCTCGAGAGTGTAGAACTGGCCAAGGATTCGGAAAGTTCCAGCGACGAATAAATTGTTTCGTTATAAAACAGATAATTAACAGCTACTCTAGACAAACCGTTAAGCCCGATTTACATAAAGTGATTATCGCACGCTAACCCGCGATATGCGACACAAAATAGTATTAAATGGCTTTACGCCCGAGGTTGGCGCACGCGGCATAAAACTTTTCAAACATGCTTCATAACCGAAAAATAACTTCAAAATTATCGTGTACGTCACAACACGCGTACCAATCTATATAGGCTCTTAGGGAGCGTAGATATATATCCCCTACATGGCTGGCTTTGCTCGTGTTCCGGGAAAGGGATGTCCCGAGATGACTGACAAGTTGGCACCAGGCTACTGTCGTCTGCACACGGATCGTCACAACATGCGTCCAACATACCAAATAGGTCACCAACTAGTGCATAAACATACAGTGTACGAAAACAATCTAATATGAACAAACAAGCTGTTCCATCGAGCTCCAGCCATTCGTTCAGTAACCCACTTGAATTGATTAGAAATTTTTGTTTTTCTATCGGAGTTGTCATGATTTAGATAAACCTCAGCACTGAATAGATAATGCATCAGTGCCATGGCTGCTGCCAGTGGAGTGAGCGATTAACAAACTGAACAGTTTGAGGCTGTTTTTGCTACAGAAAGTCGTCTCAAAGCCCCACTAGAAACTGGAACAATCCAAGACACTCTTTCTTCTCTATATTCAACAGTTTACCCCAATATATCAAGAGTCCTTCCGTTTCTACCGAGCTCTACCGCCTGGTCAAAATTCAACTCAAAGCTAATGCCACTTGAGATTTTAATTTATTTATATTTTTCATTAGTCGCTAACTTAATTCCCAAATTTATAAGTACTTTATCCTTTTACACTGCCAGTTTCTCTTAATTAACAGTAGACGAGCCACGTCTATAGTATTATTGTTACTACTATTACTATTATTACTACTATTATTGTTGTTGTTATTGTTGTTGTTCTTCTTCTTCTCATTATTATTATTATTACTATTATTATTATTATTATTATTATTATTTTAAAAGGAAAACGTCGGAAGAAAAGTGAACGACCAAAAAGCAGCCACCTTCCAGAATAAACTGCAGAGTTTGCATTCCATAAAGAAAAGCTCATCTAATAGATAGTTTACGACCAGTGTGCCCAGTTGTTGTCTTATCTATTTTACTGTAATTCTATAAAAGAATATCTTAGTAATCAACATTAATACTCAGTTCTTTAATGTGCTCTTATTTACAATAACTATTCGCTGTTTTACAACGAATTCTTGTTCATGGCAAAAGTTGGTTATCTTTGTACATTATTTGAGTAAATAGGGTTTGTAACTGATCTGTAAATATTTTTTGTTTTTGTTTGTATATAGGTGGAAATGTTTCTTAAAAATGTTTTAAAATATATAAACGTTACTGAATTTTCGGTCGCTCACTGCGGCTTTCATCAAAGCGAGGTTGGCACAGTTGGTAAGATCTCCGACTGCCAACCAGAAGGCCCCGGGTTCAAACCCCGGCCTGGTCGAGGGTTGAACTTTGGGTGACCTTCTTTTGCCACACCGTCCGTGGACAGGGACGTGAAGCCGTTGGTCTAGTCTCTCAACCATCTTCATATCGGGAGACTTAAAAGAACCCACACACTTGTCGATAGGAGTAGGCTAATGCCGGTGTTGTGGTCTGTCACCTCCTACAAGAATTGTGCTATATCAGGACTCCATTTAAACTAGCCATGCTAAATTGGATGCTCCTATATAAATATTGCTTACAAAATACAAACAGATATGAGCATTAACATTTACAAAAATCGCAGTTTCTGTTTCGATCATTTCAGCCAAATAGAGACTTAATTTGATGAAACAAGCCCTTATTTTGCAAGATGGACAAGACTCAAAATTTATATATTTTGTCTTGACAGTGACCCTTTAGCAAACGAGAATCAGTAAAGGTTACCAACTCGTATTTTGGAATGAGTTCATTTTTCTTGCTTTATTTAACTTTGCTCACGGTTTTTTCTGACACTCCCGCTGGAGAACTTGGTAATCGATTTTCAGATTAACACAGTTCAAATTGACCTAATAAATTTCATTTTCTTATGGCACTCATGTCATTGCTGCTAGGCTCTTGAGATTTTTCTCGTCGCTCTGAAATTTATTTTGGTCTTCCGTCAATCAATCAATCAATCAATCAATCAATCAATCAATCAATCAATCAATCAATCAGTCAATCAATAGTAATAATAATAGTAGTAATAATAATAATAATAAAAGTATCTTTATTAATCCACGATAAAATACATATCAAGGCTACAACTTAATAATTTATGGTATACAAGTTAAAAATCAATCAGCAAATCAATCCATCAATTAATTAATCAGTCAAAACACTACAGAAGAACCGACTGCAGGTCCCAAAACAAATGTAACCAATCTGCAGACATCTACATTTTGTGCTTGGAACTTACAGCACCTCTCAAACCGCCTGAAAGTGCAGCGCAGTTTGAAATGAGATAAATTCTTGGTTTGTACGTGGCGACACGAAAAAGTTAAGTCAAAACTATGAATCTTGTGTAACTGTGTTTTTAACATCATTTTGGGGTTCTGTTTTTAAAGGCTTCTTACAGATTTTGTGATCATAAGGTGCTTCGATTCAGAGTTCTTGACTGTTTGACGTCGGTCACTCAAAAGTCCACAAACTTGTTGAAGTTAGAATGTTTTGGCGAGATAGTTCAAATTCAATTTCAGTTTGGATCTGTGGCAATACCAGATGGGTTGCATTAGAGGTTTGACTTAACCGGCCCAGCAACTTTGTTGATTTTAGCCGCCATATTGGTGTATCAAAGCTTTTCGCCAACATGGCGGACTCTTACATACTTCTGTAACTGCTCGTTGTCATGACTGATGTACTGATGACTGATGTATCATATCTCGGCTATGAAAAGAAAACTTGCTCCAAAATTTAGCGAGGTTGTGTATTATTTTTAGCCTCAACATACTCAGAAACATTAAATTTATCCTGGTTAAACATAAATATTTCCGTTACACCAGTGCAAACCAAGAATTGACGGCAGCCCAAAACAAACTTCAGAACGACGTGAAAAGCCGCAAATTAAGATCACGTAGCAATTAAAACAGCAGTAAGGGTGACTTCACAATATTACACTAGTTAGACTAGTTAGTAAGCCCTCAAAGAGCACTGAATTGCTAATCTAGACGGGAAGCGCTTGAAAGTAAAATGTATAGTCTGGTGTATTTACTTTTCTAAATACCGAAATCTGAAAAGAAACGAACACGAACACGGAAAAAAACACGATCAGTAAAAGATGTCATTAATTTCTCAATACACGCAGTGTTGGACTTGTATGTCCTTTATACAGCAGAGGAGACAAATAAGGTGTGCACTTAGCAGTTTTTTAGCATACTTAAATGCGCTGCATTTTCAATGCACGAATCTTCATTTTTCCGAACTTAGATAATGATGATGCCATGATATAGCTTTGGTAATAGTAATACATACTTATCATCACCATCATCACCATCGTCATCACGATCACCATCGCCATCATCATCATCATCACGATCACCATCACCATCGTCATCATCATCACCACGATCACCATCATCATAATAATAATAATAATAATATTAATAACAATAATATTAGTATTAATAATAGTATTAATAATATTATTATTATTATTAATTAATAATCATAATAATAATAATAAAACGCTATAATGAAATGCTATAATAATCTGAGTCCATGCTTTCTGTGTTTAAAATATTGCAGACTCATCGGCTGGGGTCAGATACGAAGAGGTGTGACGATCAAACCAGAGAAATCCTAGAGCGGGACAGGAAATAAAAAAGTGACCCGGTCTTTGCACCTGGCAGGAGAAACTGCTCTCACGCCACTTCACGATCAGCTGTCGATATATTTTGTTGTCTTCCAACCGTTTAACTGCGAGGAGATAAAACAGTACTAACTAACTGCAACTAGAGAACGAGTATAAGGATTACATCTTCTTGTGCGTCGAGTGAAGAAATATAACCGAACTAAGACAGGACAAGTAGTTGGGTGTATGGCCTACTTCAACATATAAATTCCACTATAAAGAGGTCTTTAGCGAAGTCACTTGAACGAAAAATGCGTCTGATTTATATTGTAATTTTATATTGTACTAAAGCAACATTTTGGTTACCCTGGGTGCCAGAGGTTAGTACTCGGGCTCCCGCTCTTTGCGCCTTATATGGCGCGAGAGCTAATTTCTGGCACCCAGGGTACCTTTTGGTGAATTGTTTCAAATGCCTTACCTTACCGTGAATATGCACTTGTATCGTTAATTAACTGTGATATATGTATACTGAAATACTGCAATCAAGGAAAAAAAATGTTTGTTTGTGTTTTATTTGTAAACTGGGGGAATGAATAGAGAATAAATATTTAAAGAAACTTCGACAGGGACACTCAAGCTTGCATCGCTTGTCGTTGCTCACAGGTCTTTTATAATGTGTGATATTTTCTTGCACTACTAAAACATAGTCTGGCATTATTTAGATTATGAACACACCTAAAGCATTTTAAGTGCCCCCACGCACGTAACATTTTCAAACGACAAGCACTGAAAGCAGTAATGAAGTGTTTGTTGTGTTTTCTCAGTTTTCTTGTATACCAAGCTCGCCTCAGTAATCGATTATAGATGCTAGAAGGCTAGAACCTAGTACAGTACTCGGTTTGAAAGGCCGAAAGGGGTGGAATTGACATCACGGAAGTGGAAACAATCGCGTATATTAATCTGAAGGTTGACTAAGTTGAACGGAGAAAACGGGTAATGAAACGTTAAGAAAAAGGAAAAAAACGCCCGGCCAGAGTTTTTCCGATCACTATTTTTTTGTCAGCTGCAAGGATTTCTTCCTTGATTTGCCATATATACTTCTTTGCGCCGAAATTGTTTTGGAAATTCGATTTGCAGACGGACTGCAAAAACATACGAGTAACGGCGTAAAATTTTTACTTTGATTCCGTCTTCCGCAAAACTGCGAAACTGACAGCCGCTAATTTGATTGATTGAGTTACCAAGGCCAAGTTTATACGTCACATTCAATGGATTTAAACGATTTTAATTTATATGAAAAAGACACTTCGCGCGTTCTGATTGGTTCTTGAACGGTCTGGATCCCCCGTAAAGCGTAATACCCACGGGCATGTTAATGACCTACGCGCGCGCATAACCGGATGTGCGAAGGGAAGAATTTCCGCTTGCACGGTGTTATTGACGTGTTTAGAAAAAATGCTATATAATAAAATACTTATTAACCTCGGAACGTTCGGTCTTTACGGGAGCTCGGTCAATACAGCAAGGCTTCGGTTTGATATTTCCCGTATAGACCTCACCCTATAGCTAGTTATTAATTCCTAATGCTTTTGTCCGTCACAGACGACTTGGTGCTCCGTAACAAATATGATTTTCTGCCAATATTACTTTATATTCCCGGCGTAACCAATCGAACCGTTTGGTAATCAAACTCGGCCGAACTGCAATCGTTCGATTGAGTTCGGTAATCGAACATAATCAAAATCACCAGAACATTTTGCCAATCGAGCAAAATGGAACGTTCCATTACGGTAATTCTTACCTAATTTATGCAAGATAAGGACACACTTTTTTAATAAGAACGTGTATTTTTGGGCAGAGGCTGGACGTTATTTTAAAATATATATATATCAACTATATTCGTGCAATAAACTCTCAGTTTTGTGTCTCATCTCGCTGACACGTTAAGTTTTGTGGGAGATAATAAGGTGTTTCAAAGCCACATGTTTAGGCGATTGAGACGTGACACGTAGAAAATCCATATTAAAATTCAGTATAAAGAACTGGTTTTTCTGGTTCACTGCACAGGCAAAACGCGCCGGAGTGTATTATGGGTATTTAAAGCTTTTCACGTGGTTAACCGCACAAAAGCACCTGACATGCGCGTGATCCATGAACCGCAGACATACGTGTGAAGTTGAACTGTCAAGATAAAAACAGTTTCATCTTTTAACTTGTATAAAAAAAACCACATACATGTAAAACTAAAAAATTCCTCAATGTTGGTCAATACTCATTCAGTATGCCAAAACAAAAAAATATCCAGGCCTTGCATGCCGTAGGTGATTGGTAATTGTATTCACGATTGCCCATGGACCAATAGTTCCACTGTGCTACGTCATCAGTTAGAAAAAAGGGAGGATCTGTGATTGGTTGTCATTCTTTCTCTTTTGTCAAACCCAAATAGCAAGCGAAAGCAAGCAATTTCCGGCTTGTCGTCTGGGCATTCAGACGTTTTCGTGTTTAACCGGCTGAGCCAGTTTGTTTTATAAATTAGAGTTGTTTTTTTAAAATGCAAATTACAGGTGAGTGGGTACATGCAGTTCGATGCCTCTTCCAAACGAGGCTGCATAGCAGCCAATCACATTTTGATTCGCACTAAGTACAATTTGATTGGCTTATGATGCTACCCTCATCTGTCAGTTACCGCAAATTCTTGAAAATGATTGGATAAGAATGACAAGTTCGCCAAAACATCAATTGTTTCATTTTTGATTGACGTGTAACTGCCCAAAAAATTCTGACATTCTCAGAAGGGAATCAGTCCTTTGCGGGCGTCGCAACCGAGCGAAGTACAGAGTGTGGGAGGACTTGTAACTTTATTTTGCCCCATTAATGGCGGCACTTGGGATCTCGGCGGAACAGGGGATTCGGTTAAGCTCGGTAAGTGTACGCGATCATATCGGCATTCATAGACAATCAAAAACAATATCGATTGGTTTCTTTTTCTCAGCTGAGCCCGAAATATCTTCACACGAATTCTACGAGTCATACATGGCCCTTCAGTGCCATCGCCGAATTGATCGGTGAGTAAAATTTGTGCGTCGGCCCCGCGCGAAATTCGCGCTCATTTATGGTTGTTTTATCACTGCACGTTCAGATGAAATGACAATTACCTCAATTACTTGCAGATAATGCTTATGATCCCGACGTAGATGCAAGTCAGCTATGGATCGATGTGAAAAAGTATCGCGGACAGCTTTGTTTGACATTCACAGACAATGGAGCCGGAATGGATGCAAACAAACTTCACAAAATGTTGAGGTGACAAGCAATTCCACGAGATCGCGTGCGATCGTGAATTGAATTGTATTTGGTGAATTGTTATATGTTTCATGCTCAGTTAGCTCAAAAATTCTTTTTATCTTCCACAGCTTTGGATTTTGCGAAAAGGTAGGTTCAGAATTTAGCGTGTAGCCAAGATCTGCAGTGTAAAGTGTTGTTATGAAACCCTAAAAATATATTACGGTGTCACACAATAAATTCGACGATCGCTTTTAAATTCGAGTGACAATCTACTGAGAATTGCACAGTTCTAACTTTTTACCGGTTGGATGTATTTCTAAGCTTGCATTTTTTGTCGCTTTGTTTTTTTTAGGTAGCAAAAAAGGGTCATATGCCAGTTGGGCATTATGGCAACGGTTTCAAGTCTGGTTCGATGCGACTGGGTAAAGACGCCCTGGTATTCACCAAGAACGGCAAGTCGAAAAGTGTTGGATTTCTATCGCAGACTTACCTGATAGCTATCAAAGCAGAAACAGTGCTTGTTCCAATAATCACGTGGGATTCTGCTGAAAGTATCCTTGTTTAGTATTTGGGCCTGGCGTTACTTCCGCCATTTTGGATTTGGCGGGTTTTATTGGTGCAACATACGTATGCCAGCTTGCACGTGCTTCAAATACGGATCTAGAGGGCCCCTCAAATTATTTATATTTGCCATGATTTATGAGTTTTCATGAAGAATCAAATGAGTGGGTGTTTGTGAAACTGAAAGCTTTAAAGAATCGTAAAATTAACCTTTTTAATACAAATTTAAAAGTGAAAGCGAACACAAATGTTGTCAATTTCACTTCGAATTTGCATTTGATTGTCGTCTGGAAGCAAAATTTTAATTACAAATTCTGTTTTAGGGTGGTTGATATTTTAATATTCGCGGATGGATCATAAGTTAATAATTAGGTAACATTTTAAAACCTTATAATCAGCCCTTGTACCTGGCTGGGGGAGGGGGAGAGGGACAGGGTGGTACTAGAGGAGTGTTTTGATAATGACGAAGTTCGTCATTATCAACATATACAGACGTAAAAAAATTGTTGTCATTAAGAATATCTGTAAAGATTACTTATACACAGAACCTTTTTTTCGTCATTAACTAACAGCGACAAGATACTTCTGTAT
>JAOEHT020326939.1:0-10027 GCA_025448195.2 Parazoanthus atlanticus | reverse complement strand
ATGTCGGAATGACGACTTTGCGTGTGTGCGAGTTAGCAAGAGACAAACGCTTGCCAAATTTCCAAAATGGCGTCTCGAAATCCAATTATGAAGTGTGTAACTTTTTTCAACCAAAAAGATACGCGGTTGACCTTTCACAGTGCACAAGAGTAGCCACTGGCAAACAAACGACATGGCGATACCGCGACCCCAGGACTTTTCCCTTTCTGGGACCCAGTCTAATGGCGTTAATTTCTTTTCATAATCCGAGCCCCGAAAGTGAAAATCAGCGGCGTTGAGGGCAGTGCCAATGGTATTCGCGATCTTTTCGTGTGCAATCCTGATAACTAATTAGTGTTGCTACGGCAACAGATTATCCAAATTGAAATCCAACACCGCTGTTTTTACCGAATTTTCATAGTTTCCTTATGTACAGATTATTAACAACTTTTGACCGGTTAAACCTTGCAATAACTGCGTAAAAGCCTAATTTGTAGTTTTTCCTTGCAAATTGTAAATGACGACATCTTTTTTGCTTCAAAAACGCGACGATTATGAGGAGCTACAGTTGGTAAAAACGTTTTTGCTTTAAGTCTGAAAACCTGGAGGGAGGGGGGTTGGAATGACGTCTAAAAAACCCAAATTAAACCGCTGAAATTCGCAAAGCAAAAGAACAGTGATTACGGCCATTACGACCCGGACTACAACAGTACAATGGCAGTCAAAAGCTTAGAAAATATTTCAACTTTCAATTATTCATGAAAAGTTGAAACTCAGTTCTAAAATGAATACTTTCAACCCGAATAGATGAACCTACACAAAACCAAACAACACTGCTATTAAATTTATGTTTGATAATTTATTTGGCACGAACCAACTTTGTGGGGTGAGCAAGAAGTTGTCCGTTTATCTTAACATCTTTTGATGAAAGTTAAGAGCACATGAACAATTTATTATAACAACCAACTGCTGTAACGTCACCGAGGTCCTATGCTGTACCATTACAGGTCCTATGCTGTACCAATATAGGTCCTACGCCGTACCAACACAGGTCCTATGCTCACCAATAAAGTCAACGAGCTAAACTATTAAAACACAATGCTGCATGCCAGGATGACTGTATGAACTGAAAGTGTTGTAATTTGTTTCTATTTTGAAAAACTGGTGTAATGAGAACGGTCAGTAGAGTTCTTTAGTATTCATTGTAGGAGTTGTTTTGCATACGGGTAGGTATCTGCAGTTCTTAAACTTTCTATTCGAGACTTAGACTAGTCTTTTATAAAACAAGATTTGTGGGAGAGAATTTGTGATAAACTGGATAAACCAGTAATCGGCATCCTTGCCGTTTTTTCATCAAATCAATCGAAGAGTAGTTCAACATGAGTTCAAAAATTCCATGGTTGCAGTCAGGCATAGTTTTAAAAATGGTTTTTGCGTTGACATTGACTAAAAAACTTTAAACTGAAGTATAGATAGAACGTATCGGTTAAAACACTATAACCTTCCTCAGCCTACAAAAAGGACAATTAATGGCGTTGTTTCCTTCTTCATTTCGACGAAAAATCGTACTTACAGAACAGCTTCATACCGAGGACAATACGCCGATGGAACCGCCTGCCGGTTGAGGTAGCCACAGCCGCCCCTCGTGCCTCAGGAGCGGTGTCTGTGAGCTCGTGCATTAACTAAAACCTGCACTGCTGACACCGAGCACATAAGCCTCGTGGAGAGGGTGTGCCCGAAAACTGGTAGAATGATAGATATGCGGATAACTAGAGCTGATTGTTTAAATCCTATAATATTCGGTACGTGCCGAGTACTTACAGAATTTTAAACAATCAGCTCTAGCTTCTGTTAATTATCCCTCCAAACACTCACAACACAACGCCATTACTAGTCTTTTTACTGGCTGAAGAAGGTTATAGTATTTTAACGGAAACGTTCTATCAGTATTATTTTTAAGTTTTTAGCCAGTGCATGTCAACACAAAACATTTTTAGTTCAACATTGACAATTACACTTAAGTTAAAGGTCGTTTCGCTTGCTAGCTTGCCTTGGAACTAGATTTCAGATTACAATCGCTACCTACCGAAAGTTTTCAACTGCATGAAAATAAGATGCGCACAAAGGATGCCGGATATTATCACCACAAGTAAGACATGATGAAATATCTTTATCCTTACGGCGAATAACAAACTCAACAAAAATATATTTCAGAATTGAGGCCAGCAGAAGATCTTGTACAGAAACAATGGCAAAATGATACGTTTTTCCACTCTTAATGGATATTTATAACTTTGTAAGAAAAATAATTTAGTTAAACTGAAAATGTCGTTTGCTGAAAAACACTTTTGCTCTCAAATAAAACTCCAGTATTGCCTTTGTCCGTATTGAGAGTTAAAATCAATACTTTTTTCACAGAGCTAACGCCATTTCTTGATTTTGGATTTCCTTTGTGTTGCCATCTTGAAATATGACATAAATTGGTTGCAGTGCTAAAGTTTACTTGATAGCAAAAATGTTTTTCAGCCCCTTTTATGGACTTAAGAATAATCTTAAAAGAGTTTTAGAATAATTGAGCTTTTCTAAGAGAACCTAGTTAGATGTCAGCTATCATTTTAATTTGGTCTTCATAATGACAGGGCAAGTCGAACGGAGTGTGTATGGACTGAACTAGCTACTTGGGATTAGCTGCGAGTTAATTAAAGAGAAACACAAACACTAGCTACAATAGAGACACGAGATCTTACCTCCACAGAAAATATAAGGGGAAGGATTTCAATTTCAAAATTCGTTTGCACAAAATATGTTAACTCCACCCTCCCAATAATTTAAGACCAGTCCCAAGAACTGGCTAAGAACTGCAGAAATCTACCATAATGTGTAGGAAACGAGGAAGTCATGGTAGAAATGACTTGAAGATCGTGACAAAGAATGACCTCATGGACTATCAAAACAACAAACAAGCCTGAACGTCCTATCGTTTAACCACTCTACAACATTCCATTCTTCTTGATGGCGGGAACATAACACGGTGCAGTCGGGTTAAGGCACGTCAATCCGGAGACATCCTGACAGGTGGGTGACATGTTGGGGTATGAGCTCGCAGGCATCACTGCCATCACTTCAGCAATCTTGGCTTTCAGCGCTTCGACTTCCTTGTCCTTGCTTGCCAGTTTGCCCTGTGCGATTTCCAGCTGCCGGCGAGTGTCGCCCAGTGCGGAGAACAGATCCAGCTTGAGTCGTGTCTCCGAGCTGAGGCTGTTCTCAAGATGGGTGTTTTTCCCCTGCATGGCGGTCAGTGCAGACATCAATACCTCAGTCTCTTTCTTCAACTGAAGCCCGTCATTCTCCTTGTGTTTCTTCTTGAACAGTTCGTTTTCAACAGTCAAGCGTTTCATGTTCTCTTCCTTCTCCTGCAGCAAGGAGCGCAGCTGTCTGGTTTCATCCTCCAGTTCAGTGCGGCGAGCAATGCAGGGTTCATGTCGGCCAGCATCGTCACGCTGTTTCTGGGCTGCCTCGTCCGCCTTTTGTTTCCTGCGCTCCTCTCTCAGCTGAGTTTCACACAGCAGACGAGAATCACGCTCGGTCTTCAACTTGCGCTCCAGACTAGAGATTGTGTTACGATCCTGTTGCTTAGCAGTGTTCAGTGTTTGATACCTAAAAGAAGGAAAATTGATACTTAGCATGTCCCATTTATTTATATTTTGCTTGTAATTGATCTCGTGAATATAAATAAAAACATTAAATAAAAAAATAGTAACAATAATATATAAATGTCCCATTTACGATTACTCAGCAATTGTTGGAGAAAGTGCTTAACCCTTTCAGTCCCAGCCAGTTTATCAACATCTATATTCTCCTTACAATATAAATACAAAATAATTTGTTTTGTTGTGAGAATACAGGAATTGATCACACACTGCAAGTTATCCCAAGATGAAAAGCAAAATTCTCCCAAATTAATTAAAAGGAAAGTACGGATACCATTTAGGAGAATTTAGCAACACATCATTTGTTGTGTTTGAGGCTACAGCGATCTTTTGCATTTGCTTATGCTTTTATTGGTGAATCGAACAGATCTTCATTAGGTTTCATCCCTTGCGGGACTCCCTCTCTTGATAGATGACATGTTCAAGCTCAGCTAAACCCATGAATTTCGAGGACCATGAAAAAAAGAAAAAAGGATCACGGTAGCCTCCACAGACAAGGGAAATAGTTATCGATAACTACAGTATAAGTTGTCAATAACAAGTAGTAATCAATGACTTTTAGTGCTTGATACAGCTTTCCACACACAGGAGATCAGATAAATAGTTATCAACAACCAATATTAATGGCAACTTGCCTAACTACGCATGTCAACTTCGTTCCCAGGACGAGGCAAAGTGGTTTAGTTGTCAACGACTATCTCACAGATGGAAAAATTACTTGTTGATAACAAAACAGCCATGTTAATTATCGATAGCAAGTTCAAGTATTATGGCTTTTGAAAAGGAAAGTTCACTAGTTGTCGATAACTATATTTTTGACAGTTTGTTATTGATGACTTGGGACACAGATGGGATATTTTAGTCATCAATTATTTTTTGTTACCAACAACTAATAGTTATCAATAACTATTTCTCTCATCTGTGGAGTCCCTAAGCTTTCTTTTACATTTTTCCCTCTCTTCACCTAAAAAAGTTGAGAAGCATTTAAAACTCTTGTTCTGCTTTGATATTTGCAAATTCATTAAAATGATTTAGGGTTGTTAAAATAAGCTGGCGACTGACAAACTTGACCAGCTATTGTGATCTGATTGCCGGCTAAAAACTTGTCTGGTTAGCTTATTATGTGTAATTTGTTGGCAAACTTTGTTCAGATTGTTCAAATGTGGGCCTTCTAACTTCAAGACATAACAACAACCATGTTATTACTAATCCCTTCAAAAACAGGATGGCCTGACTAGAATAGTGCACATAACTAAACTAGTACATGTATGTGGATTGAAGCTAAGCAACATATTATGGCAAAAAGGTTACGTTTAAAGGCTTTGATTAATTAGTTATTTCCAGATGTGCTTTCTCAGCCAAAGCTATATCAAGAAAGAGTTATCTAGGAAAAGTTGAAGAACCTACACAGCATATTCAGTGAATAACTACATACAATACTAGTAAGAAAAGACCTTCCCCTGATATTTTGGTAGATTTAGGTTTCAGATCTAAAAAACACTTCAGAAATTGATGAGAACTAGCCTTCAAATGACCTCCAAAGCAGCTGCCTTATTTCCTTTGCAGCGGAAGGAAATTACCTGTAGGAAGTTTCGAGGCTAGCCTTCAAAACACAACAATTTTTCTTGCAAAACTACAGTAGGTCCTGTCCCTCAATATATGAAATTCATGCAATTCCAGGATCTTCCAAATATCTTACAAGTGATTGAAACTACTTGACATTACAACTGCAAATCATAAGGTCAACGTACTTCTGCCGCAAGGTGTCGTGCTCTGCTTTAAGTTGCTGTAACTCAATCTTAGCCGAGCGCTCGTTTGCCATCAGACCATTCATACTGGACCTCAACTCCAACTCACACTGCCTACTTGCCTGCAGCTCAACCTTGAGCCGCTTGTTGTCACATTCAAACTGAGTTACAGAGTTCTCCAGCTGAACAGAAAAAGCCTCTGCTCGTCGCCTACAAAAAACAATTAAGATAGTGTGAAATTCCGAGTATGTGATAATACTACGACAAGACCTTTTAGTGCACGGGCCTAAATAAACATCAATACTTTGCTTATTAGGAGTGGAGGAGTGAGTTGGATTTAGTCAACATTAAACCCATCTACTAGATACCTTGTGAGCATCAGCAGCTAGCAAGAAATTATTCATCCCAGTAGCCCATCAATTCACTCAAGATAAAACAAAAACTGTAAGTTAAGTGAACTTTATTAATCTAACTTTCTTTATTTCATATTTTGGAGTTCACAGGATGGAAATATAGTATTTAGGAAGGATGTTGTTTGATCACTCTGAACATTTACTGAAATCAGCCGTTACAAATTACAGCAAATGTATGAATTCACATTGAGCAGTTTCAAATTACAGTAAATGTATTCATGTGATCAAACAGTGTGTCACAAATTATAGCAAATATATGAGATCAAAGCATGAAATATCTTCATATCTCCGTGTCTGCCTGTGACCCACCTTGAAGCCTTCTCTTCTTTCAGCTGTGAAAACAGACTTGGACTTCCATCTCCTGTGTGGCTTTTATCATGGCCCTGCTATAGAGAAAGCAGAAGAAGCCAGATTTTCACTTAGTCTTCCCATCAATTCATGAACAACACCACAATTTTGATGAATGGTTATGTTCTAAGTTCAGGATGATGGGTTGTCATGATCCATCCCAATTTCTTACCCTCCTTTGAAACCAAATTTTTGTCAGTGTCTCACGACCTGTGACGGGCCATCTTTCTGTGAGACAGATAGCGACCACCTGTGTTGGATCTTCACAATCTGTCAGGATTTCCTACCCTCCTGCAAAAGCTTATTCCAACTTTATTCCTCATTCTATAAAGCTGTGTATGAATATTGGGCAAGAAAAACTGACAGTCATGACAAGCCGAGTCTAGTTTTTTTTCTACATGGCCTAATAGACCAGATAGATTTCTTTGAAATCTAAAAAAGCAACATGATAATGGCTCAATTTGATTGGGTGGTCTGTTTGTCTCACTATCAGAGCTAAGAACAAGTTACCAGTTTTTGCAGTTGCATTGCAATGGGGCATAGTGAACAGACAGATAATTGCATGAATGTACCCCTCTGTGGCAGATCCAGGGGGTAGACTGAACTGCCGCAATCAAAGAAAAATGCATAAATCACGTAGATTTTGGCAAAAGCAGTAGCAAATTAGATTAGTTCATCATACAGAAAATATAATACAATAATCGAACCCCCTAAAGTCATTTTGCACCCCCCTTGCTAAAACCCTAGATCTGCCCCAGACCATATACAGTTGAACCCCAATAACTCGAACCTCCAAGGGAAACTGAAAAAGGTTCGAGTTAACAGGGGCTCGAGTTATCGGGAGTTGGAAGAAACAACCAAAAATCAGGGAATTAAAGGGGTTTTATGCTTGCATGTTTCATTACCATTCAAATGCTGATAGAAACAGAACTTGAGTTTGATGCAAACTGACAAAGGTCAATTTGTCAGACTAGAATATAAATGAGATTAAATTGAGTCTTCTTGTGCAGAATGCTATGGCTCATTACTCCATAGAAATAAGGTTCGAGTTCTCGAGGGTAAAATTATAAAGAAAAGGACCTGAAGGGAAGTAAGAATAACTTCGAGTTAGTGGGCAGTTTGAGATATCGAAGGTTTGAGTTACTGAGGGTAAAATTACAGTAGACATATGAAACAAATCCAAGGGAAATCAGAGTTACTGACGGTTCGAGTTATCAGGGATCAACTGTAATTAAATTCAGAGTGTCACCTTTGGAGAATTGCTGCGGCTGTTCTTCCTGCTGCTGAATGAGCTGCTAGAAGCACTAAGAGAGTCACTGTCGGACTCTTCGCCGTCTTCCTCCTCATAATATTTCGCCTTCTCTCCAGCCCTGCCATTGGCAGAAACTTTTCGTGCACTTTTTCCACAGGAGAAAAAAACCGTACGATTATTTGGAGCTTTTGCAGTCTTTTCTGTCCCTCCATCTGGAGAAAGTTTATCAAGTTCATTAAGATTGTGATCCTCACTTGATTTCTTAGAAGGATAGCTGTTAAGTGAGTCTAGCAGAGAATGGTTTCCCTTCACTTTCGTCGTAGATTCTAAGTCACTGAGTTTGAGGCCCCGTCGGCTTGCCTCCTGGGCTAGTAACAGTTCAAGATCAGTTTTTGTGTTTATTCCATTTGTGAGTATGGGGAGCAAACGACCTCTGGGTATAGTTACCTCTCCGTGAGGTGTCTGACCATTGCACAGCGCTGTGTAGTACATAAAAAGAAAGCAATATTTATCATTTATGTCAAACATTAATTATTTCTTTTAAATTTTTTTTCTTTCTCTTCTTTTTAAAATTGAAAATAGTGGATTTACATGTACCCTTACACGGCCATGAGGGAGGTCAAAATGACCCCCCCCCCTCCCTCAAGGTTTTTCTCACTTAAAATCTGAAGTTTTGAAGCTTGCAATCAAAATGAAACTTGCAGTACCTGTAGTTAAATTATGAACACATCTTTTGGTGTTAATTGGGTAATGTCATCACTTCTATATTATGCAAAATTCATTATGCAAATTAATGTTTGAATCAGAAAACAGGGTTTTCTTGACAAAATTTGTTCTAATTTCTTCTTTGCTATTTTATTTTTCATCATTTTCCTATAGATTTGAGACTGCAAATACATATTTTCTACTAAGTTCAACAAAATTTGCTGCAATTTTGCTAAAAATATAAATTTTGAAAAATCCACGATTGTGGATATGTTGTGAAACAATTGTTGTCATAGCAACAGTTCTTAATTAAAACTTGATTATTGTTATAGAAAATAATTAGCTTGGCCAAAGCTGTCTGCATGCCAAAGCTAGATCTTTTATGTGGAAATTCATGAGGGGGAGGGGTTTCAATTGACCCCCCAAGCTTTTTTGTTAGTAAAAATAGCTTGGCCGTTCTGCCACCTACCAATGGTGTCCACGATAATACACCATATTCATAAATAACAGCAATGCAGAAAAACCTATTAGGTTCTATTATATCAAAACGAAGCTTGGTAAGCCTGTAGAGTACTTGCTGTGTTGGACATATCAAAGTATTGGGGCTAAAAACTATAAAGACTTCCCAAAATAATTTTTGAAAACTTTTTTGTCTTGGAAAATAATATTGTTTTGATTTGTGTGATCCTTTCGGCCTACCAAGCGTCTTTTTCATGTGTTCGAAACCAGTCCATTCCGCACAGCCACCATTTATGAATACGGTGTATCATTGGGAAAAGGTCTATTTTGAGAACAAGCTTTGTGTCTCACTATAAAATGGTTGTGAAAATCTAATCAGAAGAAATAATGTCACAAACAATTCTTACAATATAGCCTTAAATGCAGGCTCTTCAAAAAGACCTGCAACTGGTTCCTAATGTTAAAAAGTGCATTAGAAATTAATAAATTATTATTATTATTATTATTGTTATTATTATTATTTATCAAAATAATGATAATGAGCTATCAGGCCATTTGCAATTATTTTGCTAGATACATGTACTCTCTCAAATTTACCAACAAAAATAAACTACTATTAAATAAATATAGAAAAACATTTTTTAATCTACTCTTTATGCCACAATATTTTACCTTTTGAAGTCTTCTCTGTGCCATCCCCTGAGCTATTAACTTCTGAAGGTAATGCCTCGTTAATTAGCTGCATATAGAACTCATTCTCTTTGGCAACTTTTTGCATCTTCCGCTGTTGAGAGAAACCCTTAACAGCTTGAAAGGATGTCATGACAACTATTACTCCCAACGGCAACAGAGCACAGCTTGCCACTGTTTCAATGTGAGGGAATATTCACAGCCTGTGGTTTTGTAAAATCTCTCAGCAAAATCACCAACAGATCTGTTAGTGTGTATGTGCCTCAAATACAAAATCCTACATTTCATGAACACAAAAGGCCGAAACACGACATTTGAAAGTTAACACAAATGGGCTGTTCATGAGTTTGAATATGCTCTGATCTGAACAGTAACAAAGCACTTAGGAAGTGACTAGAGCACTCAAGAAGTGACAGAAGAGAAATGTTCTCATTCAGCTTACATTTCTCCTTACTCTTCTTCCACAGTCTCATAATTTCCTGGGTGCTATTTCTATTGCCAGATAAATTTTATTAACAACAAGAAATGTCAATGAAAGATGTTCTTCATGTAATCTTGCAATGCTCTTTGAAATAATTATGATTCTTACAAACCAAATATCACTAAAAAAGGATCAAAATTTAAGTAATTACCAATTATTATTATTGTAAGGGACACTTCATTATTTATACCAGAAAGGGGATTAGCAAGATTCCCAACAGCCTAAGAAAAACCAGGTGACCC
>JAOEHT020326857.1:0-10027 GCA_025448195.2 Parazoanthus atlanticus | reverse complement strand
CCACTGACACTTGAACCTACCCTACCCTGTATATGTACTATTATAACAGATCCTTCAGCCGATGTTGCAGTGATTGCCTTCCAGCCTTCTTCACTTCCCCTTCCCCACCCTGGCCAGCAGACCCTTTGTTCACCTACCCTCCACTCCCTCAACCTCATTTTCACTAATTCCTCACCCCACCAGACAACCTTCCCTAACCTTCATCATCCTTTTTCACCTACCCTCGCCTCCTCCAACCACGTTTTCACTATCTTCCCTACCCACCAGTCCCTCTTCCCTCACCTCCCCCACCCTGGCCAGCCCAACCTTTGTACGCCTACTAGCTCTTCTAGCAGCTCAATGTTTAAATATAAGATGGATAGCGAATAACATAACAAACCTCGAAACTTACATAACAAGGAACTATTCATGCGATATGAACAGCTAACAAACACATGGTTCAAAGATTAGGTCGTAGTTTTAGTAATTTTAAAAGTAAAGCAGCCGAAATTGAGGTATTTTGACCAGAAGCCGCTTCTATCAACACATTAATATATGAAATCAGAGTTGTTGATAACTGTGAAAGTATGATCATTTGTCAGGTAATCATCGTAAGAATGTTGAACATCATTGTTCTGAGAACGATGAACATTATAAGATACACTGAAGCACTGAATTGAAAACGTACCCTTTGGACTTCCCGTCGACTGAATTTTCTACCAGCACCGCGTATTGCTCGCCGTTTAATACACACTATTTCCCTTTAGTTATTCTACTTTTTCGAGTCACCACACCAGGTTTATAGTTAGAATACAATTATCTATTGTTTCCCCAAGGGCTTCGCTGAAATAAACAGGAAAAATTCAAATTTTGTCACGAGTGGCAAGTACCGAACCGGAACGATGGACTACGGACGGCGGATTGCACACACATTGCGGACTGTCACCAAAATGGAAATAGAGGCCTCCGATCTTAAATACTTTTTAAGGTTACTGTACACCTTGAGCGGTGTTTTTACTTATCCATAACTCCGTTAATATACGTCGTGTACCCATGAACCTATGTATCACCAGGGGTTTCGGGGACATGTTTCCAGAAAACCCTCGGAAATCGTGGATTTGTTTAAACTGTGAAGGTGTACGACGCAATACTCGCTGCTGCACAAACCCATTTGTAAAACCAACATTAAAAGTGAGGGTGTTTTAAAGGGCAGAAATTTTCAATTTTTGTCTTCTTACCGTAGACTCTTCGGAAAGAGCTGTACACTGATCATGTGATCAGTTCATCGACTAACAAAACTCCTGACATTCGTGATCGTATCTCCGTTTATATAAACCCCAAAAATTGACATTCTGCAGTTTGCATTCTATCGTCCATGATCCACTGTCCATGGGCCTGATATTGGCACATCCTTCAATGTTCAGAATATGTTATGGGTGGTTGCGCACAATAATTAAGATGTATACCGGACCCTCCTCCCTCTCTTCCCTCCCCCCGAAACTCGCCTCACGCTAACTGGTCGAGCTAGAAACAGACTTCAAGTTCGTGTGCACTGTTTCTTGCGAACTGACTGCGATGGCAATATATATTTATCTTCACGGTGTGTGGGGGCCATGGACAATGACAATTGGTTTTACGTCTTTCGAAATCGGTATTTTCTAAAACTATAGTATGATATTGCATGCTTGAGATCTTTTTTCCTGTTTCTGATAATAAATCATGACATGTCGAGACATAGCTCGAGGCATAGCAAGTGACCGCTGTCAATCAATCAAATCCACAGTGCGGCGTTTCGTGCACTGATAGAGTTTCTCTGTTGCACTGCATGATTAGTCTATACTCGCATTAAAACAGTGAAGCATTGGATATGTGATTTGTTCCTAGTCTATATTTGTACAAAATGTTTGAAACAATCAATTTACTTGAGGCAGTACAGGACTTGTTTTGTCCGCCCAACGCTTTCAAGAAAAGTTTTCAGGAACGTTCTCGTACAGTGCTTCAAATTGATGCACGGTTAATTTTAAAGTGCGCCATAAATCAGTATAAAGTACGACTTTGCAAGACAGATAGTTTGCAAATCTTCGAACAGTTTGTTGATACAACTGGCAGTCGCTGTGCAATCGCGGAAGTCGAAATTGACGAGAAAGTAAAACAAAGCGTATTCGAGAGGACTTTTCTATCTGGATTTGGATCTATGATTAACATGTGTCTGTTAAATACACCGCCCGAAATTCTATATTATATTTGTGAGAATAAAACAGCTTTGAATGTGTTGAATATTCGAAATGTTCAACGAAGTCTTTCCAATGACTGTTTTGACCACAAGATGTTTTGAGATAGCAGAACTGACATTTGATCTCAACTCTACCGCCATCTGCTGCCAGTCGCCAGTGGTGTCGGTTCGACCCACTCCAGACACCCACACACACACACAATTAACTCCATTCTGACAACCAACATATCTAACAGTTAATTGAAAATTTGATAATGAAAGCAAAAAGGTTTGCCTTACGAGTTGAACTTATTCCGGTCAGGCAGGTGACCAGAGCCTTTTGCTGGTCGTTGCTTTCCACAACAGCTTCAGTGGAACTCGAGTATCTCTCACTTTAGCCAGAGCTTCTCTTCAAAAACCCAAAAGTTGTAGAAGTTGCCTTTGTCTTCGTAACTGTTTTCTCAATTTGTCGCCATTTTCCCTTAACTTGAAATCGAGGTTAACTGTGTAAGATGATCTAACGAAACAGTTGCAGTTCTTAAATATGTTAAATTTTTAATCAAAGCAAGGTTGTCATTTTGTATGTCAAGTTTGTTTTCTCTAAAGGCATTACTAATAAATACACTTCGCAAAAAACTTTATTTTAGATAAACTGAACCACGGACCCAGTTATGCAGTATTAAAAGTAAAAATACTGCTGCCTTGTTATAAAAAAACCTTTCACACAAAAGGAAGTGTTTTGCTTAGAATATTTTTGATTATTGGAAAGCTGCCGCGTTAGAAGTGCTTGAAATAAATATTTCTGCGAAGTCAATGCGCAGTCGAGCCTTTCTTTAATCACTTGTTCTGCGATTCCGATTTTTGAAATTGGTTAAATGTTTTAGTCTTAGATTTTTCACTAACTTTGTCTTGCCGTATATTTGTCATGTATATTTGTTATCGCCAAAACGAAGGGAAGTTGTTAATTTTGAGAACTTGTATTAACTGTGTGAACTTGTATTGCAGCTTACATCTTACAAGAAAACGGTGGACTTACCTCCAAATTCTTATTTTGCTATGTAAGCATTGCTATTGAAGTGTGAAGTAAGTTGTTTCCCTGTGACCGCACTTCTGATATGGGAAATTCAGAAAACAACATTTTGTGCCTCCGAAATCGATGTAATCAATCGTCTCAACTGAGCCCAAAGATGAGACATGACACTCTCCTGACAGTGACAGTCAATTATCTTCTTTCAATAACAGATGCTCTTCCAAAACCTTATGAATTGATGAGAACTTTTCGTTAATCCAAACAAGAGAACTCGATTATTAATTTGCCAAACCGCTGCACGCGGCTTTCTTATGCAAATTGAAATGCAAGTAAATAAGTTTTACATGGTCAAGTAATTTTTAAGAACACTGCTTCCGAAGCTCGTAGAAGACTTTGATAGATCTTTTCCAATCTTTCAGATCGCGTGGTCGCTAGCTGTTTTGTTTTTCCTGACTCTATTGCTGCGAAGCAAAGAGAAAGAAAGAAAAAAGAGTTTGAAGCTTTTGATGAATTCTATTGGCGAGCGCGATATTTTATGAAGTGTTCATAACTGTTATAAAATAAAAATTAATAATATAGCACTGCACTACTAATGAAACTTATACAGGTTACATGGTATCGCAAAGACAACCCACACGGAAAATTTTGCTTGAATATTTGTCAGTTAATATCAAAAGATATTGAAACAATCGTATAAAAAGAACGTATTCCGCAAGATGCGGCTTATTAGGTCGAGCTGAAGTATTCGACAAATTTCATTCATTCACTGAAAGGGATCGAGCATAGTTTCATTGAGAACAACAGTTTTGTTTGAATATTTTATAATTTTCTGATAAATTTTTAACGGCAAAGTTTCGCTGCATTGCAGCTGTGAAATTTAATCAGAAAAGCTGTCTGTCAGCGTATAAAAAAAATCAAAATATTCAAATACTTTTAGGCATTAAAATGCGTCGATCTTATTTCGTTTCCCGCATGCCTTTGTGACAAAAACATCTACCACTTACTCTGAATTATTATCTAACTATCAAACGAAGTGTACTCACTACTCGATTGTTTCCATTCAATCATTCAGAAGAGAAGACGACTGTGGGACGGGAAGGCATTATCTACCATTAAATCCCTAGCATACCTCGTGCATGACGAAAACTTACTGATCAAAAATTTAAAATGTCCCCTTTTAAAATAGTACCGATGTTGATCTCAAACCAATGTCGATGGCGGATATGTTTTGCGCAATGTCGCTTGGCATTCCCACTTGTTAAAGTTAGTTTTGTTCTAGCTAGAGAACTAACTCCCACAATTCAGTTTATTTAAAACCCACCACGGATAATACATCGCGCTTTTTTATATAGTAACCAAATCATTTTTGCGGAGGCTCGGTGTTTTTAATTTTTTTTTGGCAAATTCAGCCTCACATTGCTAACTTGTTCTTATAAGTTATATTTATACATAAAATAATTGTTGTTGTTGTTGAAAAATTGGGGTTTTATATGGCAGAGCTTGAGCCAGAGATTGTTCTGAACTTGTTCATAAATTTGGGAAATTGAAGCCTCGGTGTTTTTGTAAAGTTTGTTCTCATATTAAAAAAAAGCGTGCAGCCGCCGGGAAATAGAACTGAGATTTCACGAAAGTTTCCGCCAGCTTCTAGACTTGGCTTGCACTCTTCCCAACCAGGCAAAAATGGGTCAATTCGGTTTTACTCTTATACAAAACTGAATTGAATAAAAATTCAATTAAGATTTCCTTATCAATGGGTGTTGTGTTATGAACGCATGCACTCTGGAGACGTGTACTGATCTTGCTAAAATAGTAACAGTTTTGACGCTATAGGTTAAGTTGCATTTAATATGTATGTTACCTTGATATTTTTTACAGCGTTGACATGTATTCCTGAACGTGATTGAGTTACAAGTGTTAGAAAATTTGCATTTGTTGGCCGATTGATATCAGTAAAGAGGACGAAACAATTTACCTTTTGATCTATAACAATAAGATTATAAATTTGAAAGATATAAGAGGATAATATATTATGCATATGAAAGATATACTGATTCCAACTAGTTCTTTGTGAAAATGCATGTTCGGCAGCATTTGTTCGTATATCACTCAACCATTGATACAAATTGGTGAAACAGAACATTATTGAGTTTCACATCATTGAAAAACTTTGTATCTTGGTCTTCGTTGTCGGACATTTTATCAACTGACAAAATTAATACTTAACTTTTTGTTTACACAACGTTTTACAGGGTTTCGTTATATTTAATTTTACAGATTTCTTACTGTGTAAAAAATCGGAGATTAAAATTTTGCACCATAACATATTTTAGCTTAGATTTCATCCGTAAACATAAATTAAGAAAAAGGAGGTGAACTGGCCGTGGGACTCATACGTAGAAAAATAAATTTTTAGCTCAAGATAATTCAGAATAAATTAAATACTAGGTTTGAGGTTAATATTTAATAGGTGAATTCTCCCTAACAAGGGTTTGGCACGTCCTAGTAAACAATGTGAAGAGTGGCACCTGGATTCTTCCTAACAAGGGATTGACACGTCCTAACAAACTATCTGAGGAGAGACACCTGGATTCTTCCTAACAAGGGTTTGGCACGTCCTAATAAACTATCTGAGGAGTGACACCTGGATTCTTCCTAACAAGGGTTTGGCACGTCCCAATAAACTATCTGAGGAGTGGCACCTGGATTCTTCCTAACAAGGGTTTGGCACGTCCTAATAAACTATCTGAGGAGAGACACCTGGATTCTTCCTAACAACGGTTAGGCACATCCTAATACACTATCTGAGAAGTGACACCTGGATTCTTCCTAACAAGGGTTTGGCACGTCCTAATAAACTGTCTGAGGAGAGACATCTGGATTCTTCCTAACAACGGTTTGGCACGTCCCAATAAACTATCTGAGGAGTGACACCTAGATTCTTCGTAACATCGGTTTGGTACGTTCTAATAAACTATCTGAAAAGTGGCACCTGAATTCTTCCTAACAAGGGTTTGACACGTCCTAATGAACCGTCTGAGCAGTGGCACCTGGATTCTTCCTAACAAGGGTTTGGCATGTCCTGATAAACAATCTGAGGAGTGGCACCTGGATTCTTTCTAACAAGGGTTTCGCACATCTTAATAGGCTATCTGAAAAGTGGCTCCTGAATTCTTCCTAACAAGGGTGTGGCACGTCCTGATAAACAATCTGAGGAGTGGCACCTGGATTCTTCCTAACAAGGGTTTCGCACATCTTAATAGGCTATCTGAAAAGTGGCTCCTGAATTCTTCCTAACAAGGGTTTGGCACGTCCTAATAAACTATCTGAAAAGTGGCGCCTGAATTCTTCCTAACAAGAGTTTCGCACATCGTAATAAACTATCTGAAAAGTTGCTCCTGAATTCTTTCTAACAAGGGTTTGGCACGTCCTTATAAACAATCTGAGGAGTGGCACCTGGATTGTTCCTAACAAGGGTTTGACACGTCCTAATAAACTGTCTGAGGAGTGGCACCTGGATTGTTCCTAACAAGGGTTTGGCACGTCCTAATAAACTATGTGAGGAGTGTTTGCACCTGGATTGTTTCTAACAATGGTTTGACACGTCCTAATAAACTGTCTGAGGAGTGGCACCTGGATTCTTCCCAACAATGGTTTGGCACGTCCTAATAAACTATCTGAAGAATGGCACCTTGATTCTTCCTAACAATAATTTTGCACGTCTTAAAAAACTATCTGAGAAGTAGCACCTGGATTTTTCCTAACAAGGGTTTGACACGTCCTAATAAACTCTGAAGAGGGCGCCTGGATTCTTCCTAACAAGGGTTTGACACGTCCTAATAAACTATCTGAAGAGTGGCACCTGAATTGTTCCTAACAAGGGTTTGACACGTCCTAATAAACTGTCTGAGGAGTGGCACTTGGATTTTTCCTAACGAAGGTTTAACACGTCCTAATAAACTGTCTGAGGAGTGACACCTCGATTCTTCTCACAAGAATTAAGGGTTTGACACGTCCTAATAAACTGTCTGAGGAGTGACACCTCGATTCTTCTCACAAGGGTTTGACACGTCCTAATAGACTATCTGAGGAGTGGCATCTGGATTCTTCCTAACAGTGGTTACAGTCTCAGGCTGAGCTTAATTGTTCTTCAGTTTGGGAAAATCTAAGCCTTGGCATTTTTTATAAAAAAGTATTCTTGTATAAAAAGCGTGTATTTGTTTATCGCTAATACTGTCCGTATGACGGTTTCTCTAAGTACTGTCAACCATTAGAGATGTCAAACTGTCTGATACAGACAAGCTGCACGCGCACTTTCATTTTCGTGTCGGATTCAAGAGAATAATTTAGACTGTTTCATAATAAAAGAACATCTTGTCGTGAGTATTTATGCAAATAAGATAATGCTTCTGTAAATGTTTATCGATATGCGATGTATTTGTCCTTTTTCTATTCATAACCCAGCTAACAGTTTGACCACGAACAATTGTACTAAAACATCCCTTTTTACAAACTGAAAATATAAGACTCGGTAAGAATTGACTCTTCGACTTCTACCTTCAGATACAGAAATTATCTTTCAGTCGAGATTTTTCTCAGTTAGCAAATGCTTTTCTCACACAGTGTCAATTTAGTCATTTGCTTCTGATCAAAGTATTTCCTAGAAATTTATTTCGAAACTAGCACTTCCAAGAAACGGCTAGTCACATGCTTCTTGCGCCCAGAACCAGTCGTTAGCCAAGTCAAAACAACCGGCGCCTCATTCAGGCAAAATCGGATGTTTGCGGTATTGTTTGTTTGAACTACTTACCCAGGTTGTGAAAATCTCAAATATTTGTTTCCTTCAGATGAACTTCGTGTAAGAATCGCTGAATGTTGGTAACGTGTATCATCGGTGAGAGGTTTCTTAGAAGACTGCAGGTGGTAGAGTCCGTGAACACGTTGATCTGGAAAGTGCGCACTCGTGTGGGTGGGTGCCGAGTGGGTGGAGCGCGAATACGTCACTGTCTCGTGCGCTGATTTGCAAAATAGCTGGAACTTGATTGCTATAGTCTCTGATCAGACAAGACTTCCTGTAGTTAAATTTGTTTGTGGCGTTTGTTCAAACAGATGCACTACTGCCCACTTTTATTCAACCACAAACTTATATTTTATATAAACACCCAGTCCAAAATAGCAAAAAAATGCAATTTGAACTGGATATTTAGTGTTAAAAGTTTCATGAATTAATTTCACGAGTTTGTGAAAGTAACATCTGGCGACACTTGATTTTTTTTAAAATTTCTTTGCGATAATTTTGTAACATAGACACAAAACTATCTCAGTCTTGAAACACGTATAGAATTAAAGTGGTTTTCTCGGTTAATTGTAAAAAATATCGCTCCCAGAATATGCATTTGAATCGACATTTAGTCGGAAGTCGAATATCATGAAAATATAAAGTAAAGTTTGCGGTTTTCCTGAAAAGAAGTTGTATCGCCAATCTGATCAATGGTAAGTTGACCTTCCCACGTATTTCCCCTGAAGATCTTTAAAAAAAACACTCATTGCAGTAAAACTACTCTCCATACATATATAATCGATTGCAGCTGTGGTTTTTAAACTTAATTTCCTAACCACGATCATTACTAATACTCGGCTAATTTCCTCAACACGGGTTTTGTTGTGTAGATAGCAGAATCTTCTTTCGTATTTTTCTATTGCATCGCAGCTTGTTAATAGAATTAAAATTTCCTAAGTGATCGAGGAGACAGACACAATTAAGCAAGTCCAGTTTTAAAATATTTAAGAATACATTTTTTTATCCGCATTTCATTTTAAGATCTTTACATTTTTGTTTCTCATAAATATAGCGAGGCAAGAGGTAATAAGTAATTCGTCAGTTAAAATGTGGGGTGCATTTGTCAGTTGTCAGATGTCAGCTATATATATTCAGTTCCCCGTTTTCCTGGAGATAAAGATACCGGATTTATAAAACGGCTGAATTATAAATGAATAATAGTCATCCCATATGGACTAAAAGAAATCGTTCAGCATATAACGAGCGCCTAAGCCTGACCAATCAATGTGACTGATCATAAGCATACTTCAATCTACATGTCCATCATCGGAGATGGTAACATAGAGTCCCAAAAGTCTTCAGCAAGTGCGTACGTGACATTCAGTTAGACAGATTGTTTTTGCTCTTTTATTTTAAGGGAGATTTCCCTTTTTATCAAAGTTCCCACATAATTACGTCATATTTCACCGATATCTCAGTTTAAATTTGAAGAATCGAAATTTTCAATCATGGGGATGGGACCTAGTCCCATAGTTGATAAAAACTCGGAAACATTTTGAGATTTTTTTGGACATAATTGAGAAAAAAAGTTGTTTTAAACGTTTTAAATCTTGAAGGAAACTTTAGGTTTTTTAGGATTTAAAAGGCCCTTTTAAACGGCCATGGTTTAATAATTAACTACGGCTGTTAAAATCTTCCACTACGCACGCGCTAACGCCAGTTTTGCTGGCGAGTCAAGCACACGTGCGTGCTCTGATTGGACGATTCCGAAAATTCTGTAGTTTCGCTTCCGGTTTCTTTAAAAGGAAAGAGCAATCTCGACCTCAGAGCTCATTTCTTCTGTCTGCGCATGCGCGACGTCTCGGTCGAAACCCGTTGACCGGTCAAACGTGGGCTCTGGAGTCTGGGGTCGAGAATGAAAAAAATAGCTTAAGAACGGCTCGGGGTCGGATCGACGCCAAACTTTTTTTTTGTCATTTGGCAATACATTAACATTTAAATATAGACAAGATTATGTCGAGCTTTGTTT
>JAOEHT020326784.1:0-10027 GCA_025448195.2 Parazoanthus atlanticus | reverse complement strand
TATTGGATAGCTTGCAGTGTGTGATCAATTCCTATATTCTCACAACAAAACAACTTATTTTGTATTGATATTGTAAGTAGAAGGTAGATGTTGATAAACTGGCTAGGGCTGAAAGGGTTAAACGCCAGCTCGAGACGTGGCTTTTTATTTTTAACAAGGCATTTTCTTGGCTTTCTTTCTTTTAACTGTTTTAGCTTTTAAATTATTAGTTCTAAAACATTATATTTATGTAAAGTACTGTGAAAGCTAGGAATAGCGCTATAAAAAATTATTATTATTATCATTATTAACCTTAGTTAGATAAAGACCAGCTTTAAAACTAGAGTTCCCATCATGCTTTGCAATCACACCTGTTTGGCATGTCAACACTTTATGACGGAAACAGCTGTATATAGTGACCATCCGCTGTTGTTGATAATTTAACAAAATTCAAGAGGTTGGATTCTCATAAAATTCGCCGAAAACTTTAATGTTTGAAAATAAAAGAGAACAAGAAAGGTTCCCAGACCACTGATCCTTGCCTCTGGTTTCTTGCTTAGTCGCGGTTCAAGTCATTATATATATTTCTCTTTAATAAATCTCCGTGTACACGCCTAAACACAAATGATTCCTGAACACTTGATGAATTTCGATGTCGATAATTGCGTCAGTCGGGCTGCGTTTTCCTTAGCCTCGCTGGGTCAGTGCTTCTCGCCTTTAATGCATCTACCAGTGTTAAGTCGGAAGGGGGATGAAGGCAGTCCGGGCATTGGGGGGGTGGGGGGAATTTGGCCTCAGACAAGAACCTCTGTTCAAATTCCCCTCCCCGGGGCAATCGTTGACGGTCAAATGAGACACTTATTTGCTTTAAAAGCTTGTCAGAAAGTCCAGTGCAACCACCACGTACGAGAGGCTAATCGCTGTCAAATACCTCACATATGCCCGGCCTACCCTTCCTTCTGTCTCAACATTGACAGACGCATAACTTTTTGGAAGTGTGTAAAATCAATTTTGGCAATATGGCGTATGGTGTATTGAATTTTAAAAGAAAAAACAAGTTCGAGTAAGCTTCTTTCAGTTTGACACAAAAAGTTTCACGCAATTCCCTCATAAGGCCAAAGATTGTCCTTTTTTAATTTTACAAATATGTATTGATGTCCATGAAAGGTGACCTATTTTAACAAACTTGTCAAGTTATTATGATTAATTGGTTTTATCGTCACGAATGAATTGTCCTTGGTAGCGGCGATGATAAGTTTTTTGGGTATTTCTGATCGCAGTTGGATAACGGTGAGATAACTGCGTTTGTTTCGTATAAAGATTCTTCAAAGCATGCACAAAAGCAGTGTCGATTATGTTCGGCTCCCAGGTTAGAAAGTGCTAAAAATAACACATTTGTTTAAGGACAGGAAGTAACTCGGAAATTTGGCGGTTTTACAAAGTGTTAACACCATCAGTCTCTAACTGTGACTGTTATGAGACCTTTTGTTCAGTACGACTCCAGTGTGGTTTGTGAACAGCAATAATACTGGTTATCAAATCCACCCTTCTCATCTTCCCGACAAAACAAAGTCGTTAGAAAGTTAACAAACAATTTATGGAAGCAAACAGAGCAGATACTTGTTAGTTGTTCTGACTCGCAGTTTAGATTTAGTTTCAAGCAAGTCTTCAGTTATCTAGTTTCCCATAAACAGGGAGCAAGGCCAAATGTTTTTGCCATGAAGCTTGGGGAGGGAAGGGTGGTGTTTCTGAGGAGACAGAAGAAAGATCCTTCGACCGCCATGTTTATTGGGCGCTGTGTTCAGCTTGGAAACCTTTCTAGGTGAGTGCGAAAGCATTGAAAATGTTTAGCATAAGTCTGAAAATAACAACACAAACTTCAGTTATTCATTGATATAGTAAATTAGTTTTGTAGGAAATCTTTTGGTGAATTTTTTCTTGTTGAATGCAATCATTCTTTTCTAATAATTATTTAAAATGAACAGACCTTTCATGTTATTTGTCAATAGTTCGGCTACATTAATTGGACTTTTTTCAAAATGCAAAACCCGAAGTAAATTGAATACTGAATATAAGTTTATAACTGCTACCGCTTTTCGCCTGACCGATTTAGGTACAGGACGAAAGGTCATGGAGAAAAATATTGAGTTTTGGTTTTCAAGCAGCTTTCCACCTCACAAAGTACAAAATCTTGCCACTCTTACCCATGGAAAGTCTATAATTGCTGTAATTAAGACACGTAGACCGAGTCACTCTTGACTAGCTTTTGTCTGGTCTCTCTTGTCATATAATAGGTATGCATTGTTGACTTAACACAAAGAATCGCCCGAAGGCTTTGAATTGACCCGTCTCTTTTCTCTCTCAAGGTTACTGAACGGCCTTTCATACAATTTCCTGACGCCTAGCCATATTTGATAATTAACTGTCCGGTGTCCTTCCTTTGCCCGATGCTTCGAAACAACAAAAGAACTATCCACAAGTTTATTATTGAACAAAAAAGGAAAACTAATAAGTTTTCAATTGGCACGAGCGTTTGAAATGTTAGAAAATAGAAGAAGGAAAACTACTTGGACCATTAGGTATTATGAAGCTCAAACAATCGACTGCCCTTTGGAGAAATATGTTAATCGATTTGGAATCTTAATTGTTTCCCCGCCTTTACACTTAAATTGTAGCGGAAAAGCGCAAAGTCGCGCACGCAACGATACGAGGCAATAACGAAACAAGACAAATGTGCTTGCACTGTACACTCAAGTGCCTACTATTAATTGTCGTATCGGTGATACAGCTAAGCCGACAACAGATTTTGTGGTCTGTTACTCTGGCGTTTCAGTAACGGTTTTATGACAGTATCGTGGATCTACAGTAAATTACCGGTACATCAGGTGTGGCCAAGTCCTACAGACACCTGTATGGATCAAGCAACTTGGCTTGAATATAAGCGCGAGCTCCGATCGGTGAGTTCGATTGTATTTTATCATGGAATTCAAAATGACAAATTTATGTCAAACTGAGTTAGTTAGGAAGGAAGGGTGACTCTAAACAGTAAACTAAGCGTAAGGCTTCTATTGAGAGCCTTGATTGTATTTGTGGTGGTTTCAAAACCAACTACCGGCACACTGTATAGCATCCGTGTCCGAATCTGATGTTGAGATTGAAAGCAATCCGAGATTGTCAGTGTTTCGAAGTTAGTCTAATAAAGTTTGATAGAACGCACAATAGTCGTAGGTGGATCAGGTCAGTGTTTGCACCTACAACCCTTACTCCAGTACACTGATATTCATTCATTCCATCTTGATCACGGTTGCAGGATTTTACTGAAATATAAAAACGAGTTCAAAAACGTTGTAAACTGTTCATTTCTTCAATATGCCTATTCATTCTCTTATTTCAGCTCAAAGTCTATATAAAAAAGGTGTATCAGCGATGTCCAGACTTAAGCCGGACAAATGAGAGTGTATTTATTTAACATTGTTTAACAAATAGTTATCGTTTAGAATCACTGTCCCTTGTATGTTCAATGCTAAACTGAAATCGTTGTGATTCAAACCAACTTCAGATTCAGTTCGTTGCAAGACAGAGCAAAGCAGTTGTATATTTAATTAGGAAACTCGATTTTTTGGGCAACAAAATCATTTGTGGATATTTAAACCATATTAATTGATAGTTCAAAAGATATTTCACTGCGAAAACCTAAAAATAATTTTGCCTCTGGTGCTGCTTTTAGACAAAATTCTTTTTTGTTTTGTCAATATCTCATTATTGCTTTTAGATTATCTAGATTTTCATGACATATCGATATTGCGAAGTTGAAACGTTCCATTTCGTTTACACATGGTCGGTTTTCATGATAGACAAGAGGCATTCTCATATTTTTATCATTAACCTTAAATACCCCATCAAAATTGCGTTTGGGGCTACAGAGCGTAATGGTTCTTATTGTTGCTTCTTTCATTTCAAGATAATAATCTAGTTTTGTTGCATTCAATTGTTAAAAGCATCATTAGGTAATAGAAATCGAAACAACCTATGATTTCCAGCATTGCACACAACGTAATGAATGGGGCCTTGTTACTCAAAGAATGCCTCATTACCATACGAACAAAAACCAGCATGATTCTGGCGCCTCACGGTCGTATGACGAATTATTACCCGCTCAAACCCTATAATTATCGTCCTCAAAAGTATATTTATTGTCTCGACCTTTTCTCTCTGTTGCGTAAGGTATTGTTTTCATTTTTTGCATTCGAGTAGACATAATCTCCTAATAAAACCTATGAGAATTCGGTAGTTAGTTACACATAATATCCGAAACCGAACGTGCACTTATTTTCGTCGTGTGAATAGTTGCTCGCGATTAAGTCATTAACAAATGCTTGTCAGTACCATATGTCTGTCTGTGTTTGTGTATGACGCCTTTTTAGCATTTTAATAACTAATCTACCGGCGTGTTTCAATTTGTTTTCGCTATTTTTCTAAGTTCAGAAAAGTTAAAGCTAATTTTTCTCCTGCAAACTTTCTCTCCTCGCAAAAGTGTAAAGGATTGACAAATCTGTGTTCATACCACTTCAAGAATTTTTAGCGCATTTTAATTAGCAAACGTGTTGTCACTGTTTCAGCTTGTTATTAATTGTTGTTTGTGGTTGCTATAGCTTGTTCATAACTACTAGTTACGCCCCTTTTCTCTCAAATACCTGTTCTCCAATTTGTACATAACACTTCGTACGTATGGTTGTCAGTTTATCGCGCCCAGTAACCAAAACAAACACACTTTGTACTTTGTAGGTATATTGCTTTACCGAAAAACGCGTACGCGAATTGATAATTTAAAATTAACTCAACCTCGGTTCTGTTCACTCCAAAGCTACCACAAAATATTTTCGTAAGAGAGAATGAGCAAAGAAAACATCAACGGATCTTCTGACGAATGACGTGGTTTGGCTGAGAAGGCCTTAGGATATGAGCTACAACGGTTTAGCTTACTCACAACAATAAAACCGATATCTATAAGCAACTTTCCATTGACTAAAGGTGCCAGTGAACCTGGAAATACATTTAAGGTCAATATACGGCTCTGTTCTGCACATTCCTAGCAGCAATCACTACACAAACAACCAAAATTTGTAGATCTCACGAACATCTTTAACACTCCTAAGGAATTTAAAGGAGGCTTAAATGGGTCAGTCATTAGTTAAGGAAAAATAATAGCTTCAGATTTTCAACAAAACAAATGGCTTTTCTATGATGCAATGATATTATGCAACCGTCTCTTTAACAAATCATGACGTTTTTAAATAAATGTGTCTAAACACCACACAGTTCTCTTCCACTGAATAGCTTCAAAATGAGCGATTTTTGTTTTCTGATATTTTTTCGTTTATAAGTTAGGCTTTATTCGCATGTTTTTAATAACAACCAAAATCCACTGACGTAAGCACTATTTTAAGGAATGTTGTATACAACATTCGGTGTTAAGTGTTCCGGCAAAAATACGTATTTGTTCGTGTTGACTGCCATCAATGACGCCTGAGTGTGCAGTTGATATATAGCACCTAGAACAAGCTAGAATGATTAATGTAGCACCGTTTATCCTCCACTGCATATCTCAGGGTCCTCAAAATATTGAACTAAGAGGAGTTGGAACAGGCAGAGTAGGAGTTGGAGGTTTATTGAGGATTAGAGATTCTCTTGCAGACAGAGCAAAGCTGTGGTAAAAATGGGCGTCAGAATTGAGACAAATAGACGTCGCCTTGTTTTGAAACCCCTGTTATCTTAAATCTCATGATTGCAACCATAAATATGGTGTTATTGAATCTGAACTGACTGTCTTTTTTGCTGAAAGTACATTTAGTTACTGTTGATCATGGCAAAGTATCTTTACTTTATGGTTGAACTGAATAAGTTGAGTTGGCAAGCTTGATGGCCGACAATTTATACAGATACATTAACTAACTAACTAACAAAGAAAGAAAGAAAGAAACAAGGAAACAAACAACCAAATAGACAAACAGATAGACAAGACGATGGCATGTAGAGTATCAGTCATACAGAAAAGGAAAATATACAACACAGAAACGCACATAGAGCAAAGAGACATATCGAATGATTGAGCCAGTCAGCCAGCCAGACAGACAGACAGACGCTTGGACTGTAGTGAAAAGCTCGAGGCCGAACTCTT
This sequence comes from Parazoanthus atlanticus, assembly GCA_025448195.2. Classification (NCBI taxonomy): domain Eukaryota; kingdom Metazoa; phylum Cnidaria; class Anthozoa; order Zoantharia; family Parazoanthidae; genus Parazoanthus; species Parazoanthus atlanticus. The sequence goes on along the minus strand of JAOEHT020326784.1, from coordinate 3,870 downwards.
TAAGAAACCGTCAAACGGACTGACGAGCTGATTGAGACAGACAGACAACCAGACAGACAGACAGTCAGGCAAGCAGACAGCCTGACTTCAGTAAAAAGCCCGATATCTTGCAGGTTAAAAGTACCCAGCCATGCATACACATTGTTCGTGCTTAGTCTGAATAACAAAAGATCCATAGTGTTTATAGTAAACAATGCATATATTTTGTAACAAAATATGGGCTATGAACCATGCTGAATAACTAATGATTACAAAGGTATGTTGGGAAGGAATTTCAGACACTCGCAAATCCGTTCAGTTTTTGAAAAGCCTCTGACCTTTTCTGAGATGTGATTGGTGCGAACTCGCTCTCTCTTGGAACAGCTATGAACCATTTTCCTGCCGTCTCTAATGTAAAGGTGAAGTTGATTTTTAAATGTTTTCTTCGCAGACGAAAAGCAATGGTGCTATTATTGTCGTAATGATCAGGTATCACATAGACCGCAAAGCGTGGTGTGCAGTAGCAACTAAATTTGATACGGCAAGCAGAGAACGATTGAAAGAGAGAGTTGAGCATATCCAATCTCCTAGGTAGCTGAGCTGCATTTTTTAAACTCTCATAAAAAAACCATACATAGGATGCAGTTTGCAAAAAGCTAGCTCGAGCCATGTTAACCGCTGGGATCCTGCATGGAATACGTAATTTCGCCAAAGCTCTACTGTATGCGGTCAGGGACTATGTCCACAACCATATCGATTTTGATATGGGAGCTAAGCCCCCATTTTGAAATAACTTTTAAACTTAAATTGGTATGTGGGCGGTCGGAACTCCACTGTCTATGTTCTGATAGAAATTTAATACTTTCGGTTTGAAGAGGAAGTTAGTTGTGTTCTAATTACTTGCGTTGCAAATAGTTTGAGTCTTATTCCGTCTGTACTGTCTGTACATTAGCTGACGTTAATGTTTTATAAAATCAATACAAACTCAGTCTATCTTGCTTCTCATTTCAATTTTGATTACAGTAGAGTTTAAGTTGTAAGATTAACATTCAATATTTAATATTAACCGATAATATTGCAGCAGAAACGATTCAAAGTCAGGAATGCTCTCTCAAACTGAGAGTGACGTCAAGTCATAATGGTTAGAACGGCAAGACACGTCAATTCCAACTGTGTTAAACTTTCAAATATGCTGAGTGCGTTTATGTCAAAGAAATAATTTCCCAGCGGTAACATACCTTTTGCTGATATCTTACTTTTCCCGTATGAGTTAATCATGTCTGTCCGATTTATCAAAGTTTTCAAATTTATGAAAATTCGTAAGTTTTGAATTAAATTTTATTTTGTTAGAAATGAAAGGTCGTTATACCAATATACGAGTTTTCGACAGCTGGTTCAAAGGTTATAGGACATTCTCGTCTCAAGTTATTGATGGCCGGGAAAGGGTTTATCACGTGATCTCATCCTGTTGTAAAAATATTTCAATTTCTTCAAACTATATTGCCTGAAATGATGAAAAACAACACAAACCTGAGTACGAAAAGTCTTTAATAATTTCGAAAGTGCATTAATGGCAGAAGTCGTTCTTGTAAAGAGCCGAGTCGTTAGATGTGGTGGACAGACGAAAATATTGCAAATACAAGTTATAATTAGTTCGAGAAAAAGTACTTTAATAGTTCGAGAAAAAGTACTTTAATACTGTGGCAAACGTTAATATGAAAGTATCAATCACAAAAACAAAAAAACTATACGTTCTCGCATGCATTACGTGCCAAGTTATTACTTTCGACAAAAACAAACTTGTTCTGACGTTGCACCAGCTAGGTAACTCTGACAGTGAGAGCTCTAATCTTGCCACGAAAGGAAGCCCTATCCTAAATGCACAATACTAAAATTAGCTCTGATTCCAAGCCAAAATGGTGTTTATTTTTATAATGAAAATACCTAATATGCGAAAGGTTAAATTATAGCTCACTATAAAGTATAATTCATTAGGTTATTAAGAACTAAAACTATACCATCCATTATAACAAAACGAGCGTTTAGCGGATTCATTTCTAACTTGTATGTATAAAATTTGTGAAAAGTTATGTCTCTGACAGGTAGCTCGCTCAAAAATATTAAAAAAGTAAAATTATGGACATGCAGAGTTCTAAAACATTTTCTTTGCGAGTATAAAAATGGCAGTTAAAATTACTCTCTAAAGTGCCTTACTGATTATTGTTTCTTTAGTGTGACTACGAATCAGCTCGTACGAATCCTCTGTTTTCCGCCTTTGATTTTGTTACAATTCTAGTGGCATGTCTTTTAGGTCCTTCGGTTAACTTTCGCAGCATGCTCGCAATAGTCTAAGATGAGCGGTGTATGTACCGTGTGTTGTGCTTGAACTGCTTTATTGCTACTGCTTCAGTCTTAGGTGTCTGAACATCCACAGTGACTCTTTTACCTGTCTTTTATCGAGCAGTACAATTATTTCGGAATATTCAAAATAAGCTGCATATTTTAAGCTTATCCTAATTTTTAATCCGGATAAACACTTTCTTATCTACTGTTTCGAGAGTGTATTTAGAAATATTCCCCAATATCTTCCTCATCCGCAATAGTACCAAACAAATGCACCCTTAGTATGAATAGAAGTTAAAAGTGGGGTCGCGTAACGAAGGCCGCATTCTTCAGGCAACAGTCACGGCCTTACCCCAAGCTGCGCGGTCTTGTGCGGTCTTCCTTAGCTAGTTTATATTTAGTTCAAACATTAGGTGAAAACGTACTGGCTCGCTATACTTGTTTTCTACAAGTCATACTTAAAGCATATTGATCCAGACAATTTCATCTTTTATAAAATAGTTCATACGGTACGCACGCTGTGATTGGCGAAAAACCCATGTGACACGAGAGTATCGTTTGATTTTAGACCGTGTTCTCGCAACCTCCGTTATATTACATGGAAAACCATTTATGTTTTAATCAAAACTTCAACCATCTGCTACTACCCGGCTCTTGGTGAAGAATTGAAAAAAACCTCTAACTTGCACTTAAATCTTCTTTTGGACCCGTTGTATCGATATTTGGAAAAAAACATTGTGTTCTTTGTCTTTTAAACGTTTTTATTCTGGGCGTTTGGAAACAAATAAATGACTTTGGAACAAGAGAGATCCACTGACTTGCCACTGTCTTCAACTTACTCAAACAAGCCTTGAAGTTTTGCCCATAATTTCGCCACAATCTTGAAAACTACAGCAAAGGTTTTCTGGAATATGGTTCTCACGTCGCTTTCGTCGACTGTAAGGCAGAATTTTGCGTGAATTATTTGTAGTAATTGTTGGTTTTGTATCTAAGCTGTCGTGCCGAGCAATGCAAATATTACGCAATCATGTCGTGATCACAGCCCCCTTAACTATAAACCCTACCAATCTATTTTACTTTTCTAACAATGCAAAGTTAGGGTTGTTGATTGTCACAAGCTGCTAACCTTTTGATATTCATATAAGAATTGTTATCATGCTAACCAATACTAACATCTCCAACAGTGTCGGCACTTTTCTAGCAGGCCGGGTTTTGTTTGGTTTTGTCTACCAGACACACAATTCGGCAACCTTTTACGGCAGGCTTACAATGCTTACTAAAGTTATAAATTCTTATCATGTGTTGAATTTCTCGTGGTTGAAGCATGAAAAGAAACTTCTTTCTGTGAATTCTAAAAGCTCTTTGATCGGGTCACTGGCGCGGAGCCACTGAGGAGTTCAGCATGACTTTAGGACCGAGGTTCAATTATTACATTTTTCAACAAATATGCTCAGCTTTCGTCAAAATCTACGTGTTAAATGTATTTTTTTCCTTGAGTACATACGGGGTTCGATCGAATCATGTGGACCACCCCTGGATCCACCACAG
>JAOEHT020326783.1:0-18052 GCA_025448195.2 Parazoanthus atlanticus | reverse complement strand
AGGGAGGGGGGACAGAAAGTGCCGGCGGTCCGTAGCTATTAGAGGGAGCACAATGAAACTTGGAGGGTTCGTACAACTTCTCAATTATTGCAATTCTAATTATCTTTGAATGACGTATAACGTTATATGATGTCATAAAACTGCCATTTAAAATTTTTCGGCGACTATCTTTCCGATCATCTTGGATTTTCATATGACATCAGAAAAAGGTTATATTTGACTCATAATTTATGGAAAAACTGTTGGAATGTACCTTTTAATTAATAAAAACTACAATTTCATAGAAAAAGTCAGAAATTTTAATTACAAGAAAAATTCAAGAAAATTTCAGGATCAATTTTGCTTATATCTCACTCAGAAACTGGTTTCATGGGAACACGTTGACTAAAAAGACAACTTCATCACATAAAATTGTTCCTTATAAATTTTAGGAAAAGTCACAAATTTTGAAGTTCTACCTTGAACCGTTCTTTCTTTAGAAAAATTCGGAAATGGCGCTGGAACTTTTTGGTGAAAGGCCTTTAGGGGATTGATAAATTAGTGGATTGATTGATGGATGAATAAATAGTTAAACAGACGGACGGCTGGAAGAATGGATAGTTAGATGCATATGGATCGATAGACTGATTAATGGATAGAAAGAGAGAAGGTACTTACTTTAACTTTTCCTTTGACGGTGTGGTCGGTATATTTGCCACTCCCGTCCATACTATAACTCAGGGTGTAAGTCTTCACCCATTGGTTAGCGTCCTGTCGTCCTTGTGTTGCAACGCGTGAGAGCAACATCAAACGTTCAAAGTCCACCTGCAGTTGTAAGAGTCGCCTATATTAAGTTTCAACTCGAACATACATAGCTGACTGTATTGGAGGGCTTAAAAATAAAAAATAATGATATAATATATATATAATAATAATAATAATAATATTTATAATTGCAATAATAATAATAATAATAATAATCTTACTAGCTGCGCGCAAAGGCTGTACTTAGGAATAATGGCTCAAATTCGTGGCTGTAAAAAAGCTGACCGAGATTTAATACTTCCAGTACTGTAAAACAAGTGAGGTTAGTAGTAATAGTAATAATAATGTCATAATATTTCCTTTTGATAAAATGAAAAAAAGGGGGAAAACTTTTTTTGTGATAATGTTCACTAAACGTTTTCGTGCGTGGGAAATTTTTAGAGTGATCTGAGCGTTCAGGCGCACAGTTTGGTTATTTAATTGAATCTTGATTATGTTATTCCCGACGGGAAAAGGTTTGCGGTGAAACAATAGACCTGTTTGTTCAAACTTGGTGAGTGAGTGAATGAGCACCCGACTCTCTTCCCGACAATCCCGGACTAAAACTGCGTTTTGCTGTTAGCAGTTAGAACAAACTAGATGGATCTAAAGATCTGTAAAGTTTCTATTTCCTACCTGAAGCCATTGGTTGACGTCGTTTGTTTTTGCCGCCCAGGCCCCGCTGCGTCCGCTGCCAGCAACGAAGTTCAGCCTGGCGTTGTACGGTCCAAGAGCGCTACTGGCCGAAGAGGACGCTGTCATCAAAGAGTTTGGTACCCAGCCCTTCTCCAGTCCCATCGCGTCCACGCACGAAGGAGGAGGGGGAGCATTGAAGCCTGGAAAAGAATAATAACCGTTAAATGTTTGTTCTTTTACAGAAAACAACGATTTTTGTGGGAGTGGTGGGGTGGGGATGTTTTCTTACCCCACATGTATTTCAAAATGCTTTGCTTGTTCCTCCTAAAACTTGGTATGAATAGCAACACAATGTTTTTTTTCGGTTACTATTTACCAAATTAATGGCGTTCCTCAGAAAATCATGTTTTTTTGTGTGTTTTTTATCAATCTTTTTTTTCAATTTTTAATTTTTATTATGTTTATTACAATGTTCTTCTACAGACTAAAAGAAAGGAAAAAGAAAACATAGATCGTTACTATATTTACAGGGTTGTTTTTCTATCATATTTATAGAAAGAGAACTGGGGGAGAGGAAAAAACAAACGAAAGTTTTAACACGCTAAAAGGCTTAGGTTATACGTTTTAAAGTAACAAGATATTTTGAGACTGAAAAGAAATAAACACACATAAAAACTATACTGCATATTCCACACCAGTTTTTTAGTTTGATTTTTTAGTGTCTTCGTCAGTTGGGGAATGGAGACAACAACAAGAGGGATAGGCGGGAAATCATTTAAAATGTGACTTGAGATACAGATAAATAGGGTCACCATCCTGTTTTTGGTTTTTATTTTCCTGTTGCTCTAGGTTGTAATAAAAATTTAACTGATAGAGATGATGTTCGAATGTTGGCAGTTTTTCGGTGGTTCTACAGCACCATAGAAAATATCTTGCGAGGAGCAGACAGAAGTTTATTTGATGCTTATATTTCGATGTATCTGGTCTCAGATTCAACGCTACTGTTATACTAAAATTATGATCGGCACAAAAATTTTTTCGATCAGTTAGCCATAGTTTTAAAAGAGTCCAAAAGATGGCGGTATATTTGCAGCTACAAAAAAGATGAGTAAGTTCTTCCTTGTAAGTTTGACAAAAGGTACATTTATCGTTTCTTTGAGTTTAAGGACTTTATAAAGAAAGGTGTTTGTTGTAAATCTTCTGCGGGTGAGTTTATACTGGAATCCAATTAGTTTAGTGCTTTTGGTTGTCTGGAAACGCATCGAATAGACGTCCTTCCAGTCGATTTCAGGATTTGTCGTATGTGCAAGAAGGTCGACTTGAGACCATTTTGTTTGGCTATTGAAAGGAACTTCCCTTTTCTCGTTTAAGATTGTTTTGTACGCATTTTTGCAAGGACTTTTTGATGGCAATTTTTTGTTAATTTTGTAATCTCAATTGTTTCTGTAGTTACGTTAGTTACGGCTTTTAGTGCGGAAATAATCCCACAATAAAGTAACGGGCAAACTTGAAAGTCAACTTATTTTGTAGCTCATTATGGCTGAGGAGCTGAGATGAGTTTTTCATTATATGTTGTACCTGTATGATCCTTTTTTAATCCAATTTTTGAGGTAAATTGGTTTGTTTTCTATTTTAATCAGTGAGTTTTGCCATAAGCATTGTAACCGGAAATGTTCCATGGAGTTACTGTTATCTTCAAAGTTTATATCTGTCCATGTTTCATATACTTCTTTAAGGAAAGGGTCAGGTAGATTTACGTATTTAGATGCGTCTTTCTTGCTCATATTGCTTGTGAAGGCAAGTTCCTTTCCGTGAAAATCAAGTATCCAATTTTCCATTTTCCTTGATTATCTTTGTCAAAAATCATGTTTTGAGTTTTTTGCAATATTTTAAATATGAACTAAAGCATTGTGTTTATCATAGATATGCAATATACCGACATTGTTTCTACACTACAAAGTACAATTGGCCTAATTTTTATTAACTTTTCAGAATACATCTGTAACGATTCAAGACTGGTGGCAACTTGAAATACGGTTACCCTATCCTATGCTGTTCTTGTGCAATCATTCCGCAGTTTATGAACTTTTTCTCACTTCGTTTGGCAAAAATTAAGTTCCAAGTATTAGATTTCTTGGCACATTGTGATAGTATTCCAACTGGGCATCTAAATTTCCCACTTCGGAAGACCTTTCCGCCATCTTGAATGAAACTTTGACTACTGAAGTCAGAACCCAATAGTCCAATTTTGTATCAATAATTTCCGCTGAATACAATGACTGCAGACTCGTTTTTACAGCGCTAGCCTCGACTTTATGTTAAATATTCATACGACAAATCCTGAAATCGACTGGAAGGACGTCTATTCGATGGAGGCTCAGACTTTTAATCCGGCCTTCTCGCTGGTATTTAGGTATATTCAACACCAAGTCGAGGCTAACGCTGTAGAAATGAGTCTATGGTCTTTGCAATCAGCGGCAACTGGGAGTACGCTGGCACCAGCCCATTGACATTATCATGCATAAGATCTAGTATGATAAACATATGTAACGGAACAGATTTTTTTTACCTGATTTACATCCGTAAAACTCGACGCGCAAAGCAGGACGGCCTTGCCATGTCTTAGGAACTACTCGGATGAAACGGGCGATAATGGCAGGTTTGATAATATTGGCCACCAGTTTATCGTGGTACAGGTTCCCATGGAACTCCTTTGGAAAAAATCCCCGTTAAAATATTTAATATTTGCCATGTGACGTCACATTTAAGTATGTTAATGCCTTTCTTTCTACCATAATATAATCATTATTTTTCCATTTAGTTCCTTAGTTTGTTACCTTTTTCTCTAGATCTTCATATGGATCAAACACCAACCCGTCCTGACTGTAGGTCAAATAATATGATTTCAACCACCAAGAACCATCTGATCTTCCCAGGGTTGCAATGCCGGTTATTTTTGCTGCCTTCCCGAAGTCAACCTAAACAAGAAAAGTGTGCAAAAACGTTATAACAAAAACTACTACTTTAAAAAGTGCTAATTTATATTAAGTTGACTCTACCTTCCTTTGGACACTTTGCCTAAACTCATAACTCGTAAAGTTGCCTTCTCCTTGATTTTCGGTGTGCGGCCGTCATGGAAATTGATGTGTCTTATACGGTTGCAGTACCAGGCCCCTCTCGTTCACATTTCTTTTGTAATAGTTGAGCCTGGCACTACTATACTATGCAATCACATACAAAGTAAGTTCAAAGTTCAATAGCGAACGAAACTACATTGTCGGTATTTGCCCTGTGAAAAGAATTATGGATTTTAAATGCAATACGGAGTAACGGATTAAATTAGTACAGTTTAAATTAAATTAATACGTTTTTCATGAACATTAAATGTAAACTGGCCGTTTATTTACAGAGCATATTTGACATAAATAAGGGTCTAGACAACAAGAATTGACATTTCGTGTCCTCCAAATTTCAAAATTTTCTTCGGAATTGTACCCCTAAAGAAGATACATTTTCCCCGTATAGTAAGAATCCGGTGTAGTAATAAATCTACAGAGTGAGTACGTGTTTGATACTCTAATAATTGAATTGTATTTGAAAGAAAAAACTTTATTTCAGCCGAGGATTTGTTCACAATTATTCCATCTGCAAAAATTCTCTGATATTTGCGATAAAACAACCGTCACTAATTTCTGACACATGCATTTTTTCCCTGGAGTAAATTTATTTATGAATTAGTAAAGAAATCCGTTCAATTTTTGCCAATAATCGAAATATGCAAAATGCAAATTAGTTACATGTGGTTATTAGTGGTTTATTAAATTTTAATTGTTTTCGTGAAAAGTAATTAACTGGAACCATTTTGCAATTTTTCACCTCTGCTTGGTGTTATTTGTTATGATAATAACAAATTTATATAAAAACATTCTAAGGGGGATGGGTAAATTTCCCACTTGTTAAGAATAATAGCTGGTCATTCAACACGCAACAGCCATTGCACATCATGTCTGCCATCTTTGCTGCCATATATTTTTAGCCAAATTGCAGAAAATCCGCTCTTGAAAATAAGTCTAAGATAATTTTAATTTGTGAAAGGAAACATCTCATAAAACAGTACTTGAAACCACTGATGTGCGTCCGCAGTTTTTGGTGACCAAGCCTTGGTGTTGGCGTTGAGTCGGCCCATGGCTGCTGTAAAGGCGGTGCTGTACTCTGAAGAAGCCTTTAGTGCAGCGTCCTTGATCAATTTCTTCTCCATTCCCAAAGCTGATCGACAAGAGGCTGGATTGGGCGGCATGAAACCTACAAACGAAACGAAAAGTTCAATGATTATGACATAATTCGCCAAAATTGTTCATTGTCTGGCAAATAAAAAGAAAATAAGTCGCTTATAAAAGTCAAAAACAAAATCAACACCCTCAAATAGAACGTCGTTCACAAAAGTACGTTTAACTGTGTCCGTATTGGAATGTATTGGCAAAACCTCCCGTAACGTGTAACTCTGTATCAATGAACATAATAAAATTAAATATATAAATAACATGAAGGTATTTCCAAACACTCCGAACCAACCAGCACCTATTTTAATTCCTCATCACTCTTTCTGCTGGCAAGCTATCACCTCCGTTCAGTCCTCACAATTTTGACGTATCACCGAGTCACTCCTAATCGCCATAGCAACCTCAAGCTTTATGTTTGTCTCTTTCCCCTTTGGGAATTACATAAAACAATGAATCTTACGTCTCTGTGCCTTTTGTGTATGTGTCTGTGTGTCTGTGTGTTATAAAGTATATTTTCCAAGGGTTGTAAATGAATGAAGTCGAAATATCTTACCAAAAATTGACAGTACCTAGTCAAGTTAAAACCCTTGACAGATATAATGCGTACTTTCAGATATTCATACTTCCCTCTCGAAGGGTTATTAGAAATTCCAAAGGGGACGGGGGATCGAGGGAGCTGGGTCAAAAGCCAAATTCTTTAAAAGAAGGCCTGAACTGGAAATTCCAAGGGGGGAAGGAGGGCGGGGGTCTCCGTTGGGAGAGTATGGATATTTTGTGAAACTGCAGAATGTACTGCACACTGGGTTTCCACATATTTTGAATTATTTAAGTACAAAAGCTCTATTTTACAAACGTTGCATACAGAACTTGATGATGACCTAATGGTCAAAACCGTTTGTTTTTGGTGTAAATAAATTTTGCTACCATGAGTGTACAACCAGGAAACCAGTTTTCTTAAGAAAATATTTTGAAATCAATATCCTCAATAGTTAGGTTGTGAAAAACACACAATACACACACAAACTATAGTGTTTTGCTGTCGATTGAACTATTATTGCAACTTTCATACACTTGGCCTCAAACCCAAACTAAAATCCAGAACTAGATCTCAGTCGCCGAAGTCAGTCCCAGGCAAAAGCCCGGACCCAAACACAGACCCAGTCATAGACCCAATCCTAGACCCGAAACCAAATACCATAACCATATCGTGAGCCAAAGTCAAAGCCAGGGTCAGACTCAACCCAGACACAGGCACAGACAGACACAGACACAGCCAAAACACAGACACAGAAACAGAAACAGAAACAAACATAGGTCAATATACAGGTCCAGTCGCATGCCAAGTCCAACAACCAGACCTAGGTCCAGGCACAAACCTCGAACCAGACCTCTATCCCGATTCGAATCCAAAACTTAAGCCGAGACCTAGACCCAGTCCCAGATCCATTTCAAACCCATACCCAGGATCCAGAGGCTTCAAACCCAATCCATAGTAAGACACCGACCCAGACCCAGGTACAGGGCAGATAGTCACCTGTTGTACATCCGTAGAACTCGGCTCGGAGGGCAATATGGCCCTGCTATTCCAAAGGATTTATTCGGATGTACTTGGCAATGATTGGTGGATCCAACACACGGCTAGCAACCGTCACATAATCGTTGTTTCCAGTGATTTTCTAAGGGAGAAGAACATCAAAATGTTAAAACATGATTAAATTAAAACAATGGTGTCATTTACATTTGCAAAGAAACACCTCATATTTGTACCTTTAGTGCTACAAAATCTTGATACATAAAACATTTCTCAATTATTTCCAATTATTTCACTGGCTTGTCACTGTAAGTGCTGGTGTCTTATTTACCCAGAAGCAGGCGTAGCTCAGTTGGACCCTCCCCAAAGGTTTTTCCAACCTAAAATCTGAAGGTTTGCAGCAATTAAAATGAAACTTGCAGTACCTGTAGTCTAATTAAGAATAAATCTTCTGACGTTAATTGGATGACATCATCGTTTATAATTTATGAAAAATTAATTATGCAAATCAAAATTTGAATCACAAAATGAATTTTTTTTTCACAAAAAATTGTTCTATTTTCAATTATTTCATTTTCTTTTTGAATGTTTTCCTTTTGGGCCTATGAATACATGTTTTCTATTAATTGCAAGCAAGGTTTCAAGCCAATCGATAATTAAATAGCTAAATTAAGGAGGGAGGAGTTGATACACCCCCTCCTCAGAGGGAAGGGGTGGAAAAATACCACCTGAGAGAGAGGGTTAAAAACTCTCTCTAAAATTTTGTAACATTTTTTTTTATTCTCGGATGCCCCATTCGAACATTTCATAGAACCATTTGTCTCACTGGGAGCTGCAATTTTGATTAATCCTTTATAACTCACCTAACCTCGCCTTACCTCATCTTGTCTTTTAAGGGCTACCTGTATTGAATTTCCCTAAGTGACATACCAATCTGGCTTCAAATTTCCCTTGACTTGCCTTAACTCGCCTTAGTTCGCTGCGAGTTAAGGCGAGTTTCTGCACCGCCACAGTAGGCCTTTGTGAGCAAAACTGTGGGCGGGGGAGAGGGCTAGAGCCTTCCAACCACCCACTGATCCCCCCCAAGAAAAATGAACACCAAAACGAAACGAAACCTTCTCCGCAAAAAGAGAAATTATTCTCTGTGTGTAACTTACCTCCGTTTCATCATTTATTTGGTAATCTTCAAAGAAGATGCCACCTTGGCTGAAACTGAGCGTGTATTTCTTGACGTACCAGTTTGCGTCTTGTCTGCCCTGAGTCGACACTCGGGTGATTTTGGTAGCTTTCTCAAAGTGAACTTGAAGCCACTGAATGGTTTAATATTAGTAATGATAATTAGTTTAACCATTAACTATAAAAAACTTTTTTAACACTCACTGCAGCTTTTTCGACGTAAGTTTGAACTAAAATATCTATACAAGTAGAAATTAATCACAGAACAATAAAAGTACTTTATTTTTTAAAGCGTAAAATATTTATTTGGAAGAGCAAAGAGGGATGACCACATTTTTAAAGGGTTTTTGCTCTTATACTATGTACTATGTACTATATTTCGAAGTTATTTTAGTTAGGTACTAAAAGCTATTGATTTGAGGAACAGGTAGATGTTCAAGAGGTGACTGGTAAATATAATTTGGCAAGCTGATTACCTGTATTTAAAAATTCAGCCATCTGATAACTTCAGCATTATTGTAAGCACAAGTTTCGTGGGGGCGTATAATTGCTTTAGTACCTTTCCAGATATCATCTTTATGTTCTTTTTGTATTTCAGAAAAAAAAGATATTGTAGTATACTGCCTCGCTAATATTTTTTATAAACAAAATACTTAAATTAGTACGATTGCAAATAAGCTTTGGTTCATAATAACCCAGGTTTCCTTTTAGTTGTCTTTCTTTATAATTGATGTTATAATTTCCTTCGTTGTCAGTGGTTTAGATTGAATTCTCACATACTTTTTTCAAAATTGTTTGGGGAGGGCATGTTTATAAATAGTGGTGTTGAGTTTCGAATAAAATTATTCAAATGTTTCGGCAACATCATCAGTTTGAGAAGGGATGGTACCGCAGTGTATAGCAGAAACGTCATCAATGAATAAATTCTGAAAATTTCATTGTGAAGAAACGTTAATTCTGAACACAGGTCTTAGTATGCATGTAACTGAATCGTAAAACTAATTAACTTACGACTGATTGATTGAATGATTGATGATTATCACCTCGTTGACTCACTGATGCATTAACGCATAAGGTTAATGAAGACAACATTAAATAATTACGTTTTTCTCCTCCCTACTTAGTTCATGTTTATACCTGGAACTGGTCGTTACTAGCTGAAGCCCATGCACCATATCCACTTGTCTGGTACGAATGAAGATGAAGTCTGCCATTAGACGCCTTGAAGTGGACATTGTACTGTGACGATGATGTTATTTTTTCATCTTTAATCTCCTTGCTTTGCATTCCTAAAGGCTTCCCACACTTCGGTATTCGTGGTACAGCGAATCCTTTCAAAGAAACAATTAACAAATCAACGACGTCTTCTTGTAGTTTTCTTTGTGGTTCCTCTCCCTACTACTGTTTTACTAATTGACGGGCTAACGCTCAAAACGTCAGCTTCACATCAAACGTTACGGTGAAAAACATACCATAACAACCCTTGTTGATTAAATTCCATATTCAGCTTACTCGCCAATGCTGAAAAAATATTATATTTTTTCAAAACTAGTCTTCCAGTGTTTACTTTCCCTAATACACAACCCTTGAGGTCTTAAGTATGCGTTGGGGTATACTTCACACAACTAGGAGCATTTGTGTGAAATCTGTGTGAAACACATGTAAAACTTTTCACGCAGATTTCATATAAATAAGAAGAAAAGATGCTCACGTTACACACCTCAAAATGTGTGAAATTTGTGTGAAAAACATGTGAAAGTCTTGAACTCTTGACAACTGGTTTTTGTGTGAAAATGATATATACCATGTGTGAAATATGTAAGTATGAAAAATGTGTTAAAAAGGTGTGTGAAATGATGGTCACTTTTCACTCACCAATGTGTGAACTTTGTGAAAATCATGTAAAAGGCTTGAACTCTTGGCAACTGCTATTTGTGTGAAAATTGTGTGAAAAATTATGCCATGTGTGAATTAAGCATAAAAAATGTTTGAAAAGATAAATTTGTGAAAAGATCATCAAACAGGTGAGTGGGTAGTTCATGTGTTCACTTACCATCTCTACAGCCAAAGAATTCGACCCTCAAAGCGCTATAGGAGCTCCATTTGCTTGGATGGATTCGGATAAAACGAGCAAGAATTGGTTTCTCGCCAAGTCTGTGAGCGACGATCATATGTTTGTTCGTGTTTCCCTGGAAGTCCTGCATGATGACAACAGAAACGAAAGTAAAAGCATTAACTAAGTAAACCTATTATTATTATATTCTTACTATAATCAATTTTATTAGTATTAGTAACTACTTATTAACCGAGAGTGAGGTATGTACGGGAAATACCAAACTAAGGCCTTGCTGTATTAACCGAGCGAAAGCGAGTTCAATGTGTCAAGGCTAAAGTTTGATATTTCTAATAAAGACCGAACTTTCGGGGATTTTAAGTATTTTATTATATGACATTTTTTTTCTAAAACCGACAATAACACCGTGCACGCGAAAATTCTTTATTTCGCACATGAGGTTATGCGCGCGCGTAAGTCATTAACAATATCCCGTAGTGCTTCACTTCACTTCACTTATAATTTATTAGTGTAACCTCGGTAAAACCGATATACATCACACAGCGCATTTAGATGTTAACATACAGTTCAAAATTCGAATTTCTTTATCTCGGCCTCAAACGCGTTTGCGTTGTCGCTGAGGTCTACAATTGATTGTACAAAATTCAGATTTTGAGTAGCAGATCAGAGCGGACACATCCTCTTAGCCTGATATGTGCGTTCGAACCCTTCCCACCCTGTGCTCGTGGGCATTACGAGGAAACCAGACCACTCAAGAACCAATCAGAACGCGTGAAGTATTTTTTTGCCACATAATAATGTTACTTTATATACACATTTACATTCGCTTTACATGGAAAAACGCCAGGTGGGAGAATCTCGGCACAAGGTTCCGAAATCGAGTTGTGAGAAGCCGGTGGTTACCAAGTAAACAAACCAATTCGGGCAGGAGGAGTTAATCCTATCAAACGCATGGAAAAATTAACCCTAGTGCTAGGATCAACCTACCTGGCGATTAGGTTGATCCCAGTACCAGGTTGATCCCATAACCCGGTGCAAATTTACGCCGGATCATGTAAACAGAAAGCTGCTTATGTAAGGGCGATACGTTCGATCGCCAGCTAGGCTGACCCTGGCGCTAGGATCAACCTCCCCCCATGTAAACAGGCCCTAAGAATGGTATAGTATAGAACTATTCATATAAATTGGCCAGTGGGAAGATCATTACCCGGATGGCAAAAAAACAGATTTAGATGGTGCATTCCAAGAAACTGTTGTTATTATTATTATTGCAGAGGAGGAACCTGTCACTGCCTTTTTTGAATGAGATTTTAAGATTATACAGGACTGCTCTTCCTAACTTTTATTTCAGTTTCGAGACAATCCTCGGCGATCAGACTTTCAGTTCTACAGTTCCTTCGTGCTTGGTATTTCCCTTAACGTTTTATGAACACGCCGCACAACATGTCGATAAAGGCAGCATCAGGCTGGGTTCGGCCTACGATTTAAGTCTTTTATTATTAAAGTATTTTATAGCTAGCTTATAACTAATTTTATTAACAATTATTTAAGCTATAACGTTAAATATATTGATAGTATTGATATTATTTAGTTTTTACGCCGGAAACATTGTTTGTAAATTGCATCCGCAATGCCTTCAAATGGGGAAACAACATTTCCAAGTTATCCATATTAAAGTAAAACAAATGTGTAAATAGAATGAAACTAAATGAAGGCAAACGAAATACGATTGATTAGTATTTAGATTGCCTTTGCGAAAGTTACAGTTGCCAGTGGTACATTGCACCCACAAGTGATATGAAATAGTTTGTTTATTCTGACCATTTTGAATAGTCAAAAATTAAAACCGTGTTCATTTTGAAGGGTAGCAAAATTTCTGCTGCAGAATTCATGACCAAGGTTAAACCACTGAGAGAAACTATCATATATAGCAATGAAAGAGGTAACAACAAGTAAATGCAAGTGATTTGCTTGCAAAAAATAAAAGAATATACTCGAGTAGAAGAATATAGCGAGTAATTTGCAGCTGAACTACCGAAATTAGAGTACTGTATGGTTAAGAAGTAATCAGGTATCTTCGAATGCAATTTTGGAATAAACAATACTATTACATTCTTGAAAGACCATAAGTTGAATATGTTAGTCTAATTACTAAAACAAACCAAATACTTCAAATACACCTTCACTTGATATCTCAACACCTATAGTAGTTAAGTAACACAAGAAAAACCTTCACCATATAGGAATGTGATAACCTTAATTTGTACAGTACCACAAATACGGCTTTACTGGGTATATAATGGCCTTTACTAGTCCATCTCCACTAATACACCTTCACTGGATATCTGATTGGTTTTGTTAGTCCAGTACTATAAATACAATTTCGCTAGGTATCTAGTTCCCGTATTAGTCAAGTAACACAAATGCATCTTCACTAGGTATCTGGTTACCTTTACTAGTCCAGCACCACAAATAGAGCTTCACTAGTCATCAGAGTACCAACACTAGTTCCGTACCACAAATACACCCTTACCAGATATCTGTCACCTATAACAGTCTAATACTAAAAGTACATCCGACAGAAGGTACCTTTTTGTAAGGCTCAAA
Source organism: Parazoanthus atlanticus (assembly GCA_025448195.2). NCBI lineage: Eukaryota > Metazoa > Cnidaria > Anthozoa > Zoantharia > Parazoanthidae > Parazoanthus > Parazoanthus atlanticus. Next base: position 4,965 of record JAOEHT020326783.1, on the reverse strand, counting down.
ATGTCCCCCGTCAAGACTGTATGACAACGTGTATTCAGTCGTCCACCAGTTTCCTTCAAGAGCTCCTTGGGTTGCAATGCCCGTTACCTTGGCAACGCCTCCAAAGTCAACCTGGAAAGGAAACAGTTTGTACTGTTAATTATTGTAAATTGTAGGTATTCGTATTATTAATTGTACGAGCTTCCGTTTCTGTTGTTGTTTCAATCAATCAATCAATCTATCTATCTATCTATCTATCTATCTATCTATCTATCAGTTAATCATGATTGTTTAACAGGGTTCTTTTAAAAAAGCTATTTAGCCAAATAGGTCTATCTGTTTACATGTTTAATTTTAGAAATAGCACATCGAGAGACGAGAAAAACAGCCAGGATAAATTTGAAGATGTAATTTCAAAAATAGTCATCAACCGCATTCCAATTTGTCCTCAGCTTTATTCTTTGAACCGAATTATCTTAGCAACCAGTTGTTTCTTTTTTAATCGAGAGCCACAAGAGATTTCACTGTTCCCACCTGCAGCCACTGTCCCTTATCTTGAATGTGCGGGCGCCAGCAGCTCCTCCTGCCATTTTGAACGACATTCCTCAAGCGGGCCAAGTACGGCTCGTATGAAGCAGATGTGGTTGAGGCGGTAATGGCTTTGTCTAAGATATCCTTACTCTGCATCCCAAGAGGTAGAGCGCAGTCCACTTTAGGAATGTCAAAACCTGCAAGAGATTAATTAGGGGAGAAGTCAATTTTTTGGCTACCTGTTGCGTCCTGTGTTTAAGTTTCAAATCCTGCCTCTTGACCTACCAAGCTCTCAATGGACTGTTGGAACTTATATACAAATAATAATAATAATAAATAATAATAATAATAACAATAATGATAATAATAATAATAATAAATGTTTTGGGAACATCCCACCAGTCTCGATGCTCTTACATGCCATAAGAGTTATTTTGAAAAGCTAATTTACAACATTATTCTTAACTATAGTTCTGAACACTACCAAAAATATAAGTAAAATAAATAGAAAATATCCACGTCGTCAACACCGCACTATCAATATTCGACTTCTGCCCCTGCTGTAAACACTGTTAGGTACGGTTAATGTTTTTCCTCCTTTGCAGCTTAACAAATATGGAGATCTTTAGTTGAATCGCTTAAGTATTGGTCCAGCTTCGAAACTAACTAACGATCTAGCCTTTTTTTACTTAATACTGATTATTGTTATAACAGATGAGTAGAGTTTTTGCTCTATGCGTAAAAATAATTCTATATCTATTTTCTTTATTATTATTGTTACATTTACTAGTTTAGGTGTTTGGGTTTCAAGCATCATCTCAATTTTGCTGCAGACATTCCTAGAGTCTTGGTGTACGTAATTTGTTTTTATGGTAAAAAATAAGAATACAGTTGCTTGAGTGATAAGTGTTCACGATTGCTTTCAAAAGTAAAATGTTTAAAGTTAATCTGTGTTTAAACTTCAAAAGCTCACAACGGTTTTTTTCATATTTTTTTAATTTTTGTTCTTTGAATCTTCTTTAAGAGACAATGATTAGATGTCAAGTCATAGGTTTAGGTATTTTTCTGGAATATTTACATTCCACGTTAGACAAGAACACGGTCAATGAAATGAAATAGGTTGCCACTAACGTTTAACTCACTTATGAGATCTCTAGGGAACTGCTAAACCCAGCAAAACAAACCTATACTTTGACTAATAATTATGTTCTGCTTAAAACGAATCCGAGAACAATTAAAAAGTGAATGAATATTGTTAAATTTTAAAATTCACTTGTTTCATTTTCAATGTTGGTTCGAGATATAGATCAGTCAGAACTCGTCCCCGAGGTTGGTGGATTTTGTTGACCCCTACGCCACCCCCTAAAAATCACGATTCTTTCGATATCACAAGTCTGACCTCCTACCGTATTACCCCACATCAGATGTGCTTTGTTTGTGTTTTTGTTTCATTTAATCAGCCTAACAAAAAACAACCTATTGTGGTACGAGATCAATTTTTAAAGTTAGTTAAAGATTATTTAAATAACCATTTAGTTAAAGATTATTTAAATAACCATTTAGTTAAAGATTATTTAAATAACCATAGCTTGTGATGGAACTTGATTTTAGATGCAACCGAAACTTTTCAACTGCGAGAAACTAAATTTCACTAAGGGCACGTGACTTGCTAGTAGTGCCATGTCCCACTACAAGACACATAAAACACAATCACGTGTAGGGGATCCGCGATATGGAACAAAATGATGAGAGAGAAAAAAGACCTCACACACGAATCCGCCAAGAACCTAACTAAAAAACTCAGTTTATTGGACATTTTTAGAAATTTTACTTTTAGTGTAACTTCTGTTTCAACAAGAAAAATGTGGCGAGACGACTTTTTATACAATTAATGTATAAACAATTACGACTTTTTATACAATTAATGTATATACAATTACGACTTTTTATACAATTAAAGTAGTTTAATTTTAAAATAAGCCAGCTCGTTTAAACACACATATATATATTTTTAAGATAGTTTAAGTCAGTTTATTTATACATTCTTTTAGAATTTATAAAGATTTTTACATTTTTAAAATTTTTAAACTTTTAGATTTAGATATCACGACCCCACAAGCTGCAAGCTTTTCAACATTGTGGTGCATAAATAAAGGTTTTGTATTGTATTGTATTGTATTGTAAAGATTGCGCAAAGGATGCCAAACTTTTTATATCTTAACCTGTGATTACACCGTGATACCGCCACTTTAAAAAATGTTACCTTTGGTACAGCCGTACAACTCGACACGCAGTCCGATCCGTCCTGACCAGGCCTGGGGCAAGATGCGAATAGCATTGGCGATGATGGCAGGCTCGATATCGTGGTACACAACACCGACATTGTTGGTGTTTCCTCGGAATACCTAATGAGATAAACAATTCACGTTGTATATTTTCACTCCCACTATGTTTACGAACATCTTTCTTCTCACTACAATAAATATACTAATGTACTATGTCACTTCGGGGCATAAATGCTAACTTTTTCCTGCATGTATGGTAGAACCCAAAAAGCTACTTACCTGTGTTCTCCCGCTGTGTTTATAAGGATCAAAGAACACAGTGTCGAAACTGAAGGACAGTGAATAACTCGTCACGTATTGGTTAGCATCTCCGCGGCCCATAGTGGCGATACCGCTGACCTTGGTCCATTTGGTGAAAGTAATTTGTAACCATTGGTTGATATCAGTCGCATGAGACATCCAACCGTAATACAGGTTAGTGGCGAGATTGTAGTACAACCTTCCTTGCGAGGCCGCGTAGTTGGCATTGTACTCGGACGAGGCGGAGAGAGCGCTGTCTCCAATGATTCTGTTCTGCAGCCCCAAGGCGTTCTTACAGGGGGGCATACTTGGAGCCGTAAAACCTAAAGAGTAAAAGTTGTGCTTAATTTTAATTAAAACATAGTTGCTCTGTTATAAGTAATAAATAACTACATTTTCATAGTAGTACTGTTTGTGTCTTTACGAGCTACTGAAAACCTACTTACAAGTGGTTGAGCATGAAGGTTTGAGTAAAAAAACTCTTCTTTTAGCTAACACATACTTAAATAGTGTTTTCTCTTTTGCGTACAGACAACTGTGACGTAAAAGCTCCCGCTTTTATAAAGCAGCCCCAACTTTAATATAAAGCATAGTCCAATTTTTAATACTTGGTTCATGTACACCAATTTTTTGTTGAAGCGAATTAAACTAGTTCTTATTTGTTGCGTTGTTCTCAAAAGAAATGTCGTCGCTGAAAATTTTACAAGCACACCTTCGTACAAGCGCCCGCTTCCAATAAACGCCCACCCTAAGGTCCCAAACTTAAATAAGCGCCAAGAAGACCTTGTAATTAATATTGGTATACAAGTTTAGTTTCGCACTTATCAAATGAAACGTCAGCTAAGAACATTGAATAAATCTATGAGAATTGAAATAGGCCGGAAAATGAGTAAATTATATACACTGAGTAATTTTTTTTAATAGATAAGAAAAAGACGTGTTTGAGATTTGAATAAAGAGCAATTTGAAAATTTAAGGAATTTCAGGCCTGACGATATTAGGAGATTTGTCTAGAGAGTAAACTGAAAAGTTCAGGAACTTTAGGCATGATGATATTAAGATATAATAGACTAGTGAGTAAGTTAAGTTGAAGAACTTAGGAATCTCAGGCATAACAAAAGTAGGAGATTTGACAAGAGAGTTTACAAGTGGAAGAATTTAGGAACCTCAGTCCTGGCAAAATTGACCAACGTAGTTTTTTTGACGCCACGTTTGGCTAAACTTGACATTTTAAATATTTTTTTCTAAATGATAATTCTTAGTGTTGAAGTCAATTATGGGACATTTTTGGAACGTAAGAAACTTTGTACGTGATTTGTGAAGTGATAGGTGTTGCGCATACCATTCCAAGAAATACAAAAGGCGGGCAGGTGATTTTGCACTGTGTCAAACTATGAAACATATTGTATTTGAAAACGTTGTGAGCAAAGCAGAAAAGGATTGAGTGATATTAGCAGCATCAAATGCAAGGAGTTTGAATGGATATTAATGTTACAGTTTGTTAGCTAATGCGTTGTCATTTTAAAGTTCTTTGAAATTGTGTTTTAAATTTGTTGTTTTCTGACGTCAGAAACGTTTATAAACGTTTTATAAACGTTTCTGCTTCTGATCAACAGAAAATTAAAACGAAATTAAACGTTTCTGCTTCTGATCAAGAGGATTTTGTTAAAACCCTGGATTTCGACAGTTATGACGTCTAAATGAGGTCATATTTCAATAAAACTATACAAAATTAATTGGCTTGAGATTCCTTAGTAGTCCACCAGCTTCATTCCAATATGGTGAATAGTTTTCGAGTTATGGGCCGCGAGCTCTTTTCACCCCCACCCCCTGGCCCAGGCACCTATAAAAAGGCCGAGCTTAACACTAT
>JAOEHT020326700.1:0-10028 GCA_025448195.2 Parazoanthus atlanticus | reverse complement strand
TGAGTGCTCTACCTACAGTTAATCCCCTACACACCAGTATAGAAAAGGAACGGCTGTAGCTGAACCTTATCTATCAAAGTCCACAGTTGTGACCTCCATCTGAAACGGAGCAGGCACTCCCTCCAAATCTGATCTGCTCGTCTTCAAATGTCTAAATGATCTCACCTTACCTATATCTGTTACAAGACTTTAAACAATCTTCAAAGCACCCGCCACAAAGACCTCTCGCCTGACACTTGCCCGTTCGACTAAATTCCAAGGTTCTTTCAAGAACAATCGGGCAAAAACCTGGAACATTAAACCTAAAAAGATCAGAAACCAAACCTCAATTTCAAATTTCAAACAATACCTAAAACAATTTGTTAAACCTTAACATTGAACTTTATGTTTCAAATGTGTTTCTCTTCATTTGAACTATTGATTACTTTATTTATATGTGTGTTTTTCAACCTTTTTTTATTATTCTTTTGTCACAGAGCTCCATGTAAACCAACCCAAACTAACTGGACCATCTGTATGATAACAGAAAATAAATCAAATAAACCAAAGACATGGTACAAAGGGAAAAATAATTTAATGTACAAGAAATGCGTTATGTAGAATCATGTAAAATACCAGAAATCCGAGAATGAATGACAATGATATTGTATAACTTTGTCCAAGACCATATAGACTATGGAAGGTATTCACAAAAGGAAAATCAGTCTTATTAACTGAAGTCAAGACTTGGAAAAAAGACAGAACCAGACTATCAAACAATAAGTTTTCCAGCTGAACAAAAGATTTTTCACCGTGACGCTGCAATTAAGTGTAGCGAGTTATGGTTAATAATAGTCAATGACTTTTCTTGGTGGTAAATTGGACTAAATTTTGGTCTATTTAATGGATCTTCTTATGGGACGACAGTTCTGTTCTTTTCCCCTGTCACATGACAATTACTTTTTGTTAATCTATTAATTCTAATTTGTTACTTAGTTCTCATTTTTGTAATTCTTGTGGCGAATGCATTAAACTAAACTAAACCAAATTCTCCCTACATCACGATAATTGTGCCTGCTAATGAACAGACAAGACTGTTCAAAGAAACACTTTGTAGTTGTCTTTTTGAGCATGGTAGTAACAACTAATATTGAAACAGGTTTTTGGTTGAAAATTCAAGGTTTGTTGTCTGCCATGGACAAACGAAAGCAATTACTCTTACGTTAAGGTACTACCTTAGAAACACTGTCAAATAAGAACTTGGCAATCAAGACACCATCAAATCGAAAACTGACCACCAAATTGTTTGTGTTATCATTTGTTATGTTTTCTTGCAAAAAGGTATAGGGCTTTTACTTCTCTTCTTTTTGCCGGTGTGGTTGCAAACCGAATGGTAATTGCTATTGAATCAGTGGGCACAGTGATGCTAAATATTGACTATGATTTTTTCATCTATATATTGTACAAAATAAGCTGAATGACGTGAAGAGAATGGTGTTAGAACAGATGTTGAATAAACGAGACAATTTTTAATTAATAATGGCTGCAAAACGCAAACACTATAATGAATTTTTCAGGACTTGAAACTAGGTGCGGGGATGATAAGAATTGTAATATAATGCCGCCTAGATACCATGTTGCCTCCAAAGTATTATGTCTAAATGTGCCGTTTTTCGCCAGCAACGTTTCTTGTAGTTTCATTCGTATAAAATTTAAACTAGACTCTAAGGACCTTCTCACACTAGAGATTCAAACGCGGACGCAAGTGAAACAAGCGACGCAAGCAAAGAGGGTGCGCATGCGTACTTGTCTTTATACTTGCCTTGCGTCTGCTTCTGCGTCGGTTTGCTTCACCTTAATTCACACTAAAAAAAGTCGTGAAGCAAGAGCAAACGCAAGCGCAAGGCGTGCGCAAGAACTCCCACTACTAAAACGGTACTTTAGTAGAACTAGCAAGTTCAAATAGCGGCCTGGATTGAAGTTTCCTCAACTCTGATGTTGTGCGGTAATCCAACATCTTGCAAACGCCGCCCTCCCTTCCCCTATCCCTTCAGTAGGTTCAGCCCTTTTATTTGGAGGGGTTACACACTGCACGTTCTTGTGTTCTGAACTGATGTACTATAGTTTTGTGGTATGGATTTCAGTGTTATATACTGGCCAGAGGGTTTAAGAACAAATGACCGCAATTAGTACTTTGAGGAGAATCAATTCGCTTTAATATCAAGTACCAACAAAAATTACACTGTAATGATAACTGCTGCATTTCAATATCCACAAAATTGAGTACAACACAATGAGTAATCATTATAAATGCGTACTCAGTGGCAGACCCACACTTTAGTTCAAGTTTGAAATGGAACAAAGTCTTGTTTATTTGATTCAGTCTAAGCCAAGGATCACTTCTTTCTGTCCTGGACGTGAACTTGAAGATACGCTTCAACACAACCCAAATTTTGTTCATACACATCCACAAACTCTGCCTTCAGGTAGTACTTGCCCTGATCAGAGAGATAATGGTAATAATTATAATAATAACAATAACAATAACAGTACTACTACTACTAATAATAATAACAACAACAGTGATGATGATGATATTATTTTAAAATTCAGATGATGACAATGACAGTGTTAAAGATGAGATCGATGATAATGATAATGATACCGATGGTGATATTGGCTTCTGAAATAGTTATCTTGTCTTGTCTCTTCCTCTCGTCCTGTCTCTTCTCCTCTGGTCCACTTGTGCCGTCTCGTCTCGTCTTGTCTTGTCTTGTCTCGTCTCGTCTCGCCTCGCCTAGTCTTGTCTTTTCTCGCTTTGTTCGTGTCTTGTCTTGTCTTGTCTTGTCTTGTCTTGTCTTGTCTTGTCCTGTCCTGTCCTGTCCTGTCCTGTCCTGTCCTGTCCTGTCCTGTCCTGTCCTGTCCTGTCTTGTCTTGCCCTGCCCTGCCCTGCCCTGTCCTGTCCTGTACTGTCCCTTCCCGTCCCGTCCCGTCCCGTCCCATCTTGTCTTGTCTTTTCTTGTTCTGTCTTGTCTTGTCTCAAGGGCCCTCGCCCGGTCTGGTCTGGTATTGTTTGTTATTTTCCTGCAATGACTGGTATTGTCTTGTTCTGTTTTTTTAATACTAATGCTTCAGTTGTTCTACCTGATAAAATTGATAACTTACATGCAACAGACACATGCCAGTGTAACCAGCAAGACGAAGCCTGCCACGCCAATAGTTATAAACAACCTCTTTTTGCTCTTGAATAACCAGTTTATATTAAGAGTTTCACTTAAGTCCTTTGCACCTTCAGCTTCTTTGTCACGTTTTGGAACTTCAACTGCAACGAACAGAACACTCAAGTAAAACATCGCCATGTAATTTTATAGCGCAAATGAAGCTTCCTCCAGGCTTTTTCCTAGTTTGTGAAACTGTTATTTAGTCCTTACAGACATAATGGCCATGGGGTACGAGGGAGGGTATTGCTTGTCCCGTCGCGGAGTAGAAAGGTGCTGTTGAAGTCTTGCCCTGCTTTGTCTTGTAGCACCAGAATATTCTTGAGGAGGCCCCAATATTAATATTGGTTAATATTATAACTTTTTTTGTAAAAAGGTAGTTTCAAAACTTTAACTGTCGAACAACCCAGGCAATCTTACCGGGCCGAAAAAGTTTAAAGTTAAATTAATTTTGTTACTAACTGCCACGTTTTTGTATCAAGACATCGCCTGCTAGTTTATATAATGATCAACATTGCAGAGCATTGGTCCTTGGACAAGACAAAACAAAATGATAGCAAGAAATACAACTTTACTTTACTCGATAGCTCGATTGCTTACACGTAGCGTGAAATGCTACCAAAATATTATAATGAAAGACCTATTTAATGCACTGCTTTCTACATTAGCAATATTTAACAAAAATGGATTAGCCCCCTATCAGGTATCAGGTTCAAAAACTGACAACATTATTAATTAAAGAATTTTCTTAAAAATCGAAGCCATGGCAACCTGATAAACTGTATGACAACCAAACAAATATCACAAGATTTCCGATAAATTTTATGAAAAAAAGAAATTCTTCATCTTTCTACAGAAGTTATAGATAAAAAATCACTAGGGGGGAGGGGAGCTGAGTACGGGATTCTACTCCTCAGTCTTGATAAGACTGATATCGAATACTTCAATGATTGATGTGTACTCGATACAGTCCTGTTAGAAATTTGCACTCCAGTTGCCCGGATTTTCTCGTGATTAAAATGTATGTATCTGTATCATATGGTGATCCGCATTTACAGTAATCACAACTAGAATATAGAACACATTAGAGGTGGAGACACAGTTGCATCATTCAAGCCCCGTCTAAAAACATACCTTTTAAAATCATATAGCATAGGATAGAGTAACTTTATGGATACGCTTACTTAATTTATATTAATTTATTCACTTATTCTCTTTGTGGCAACTGTAAAGACATCGGGACCATGCGTCATAAAAACTGTAATTATTATTATTATTATTATTACTCTTAATTAATATGAATGTTTTGTGTCATCTGGCTGCAATAATCATTTTATGATTGTTTTGTTAATGTACTGATATTGTTTGCTGGTCATTTTGGAATTGAAATTAGTTGTTGTGACATAATCAAGCTTTGTATGTAACGCAATGGAGAACAGCTGCCCTGAACACTGAAAAAGTTACTTAGAGAAAGGTATTGACATACCTTTACAAGTTCGCGTAGTGCACAACGTTGTTTCCTTGTCACTACCTTTGCCTGAAACGTCAAGACAGTCTTTTCCTCCATGTTTTGTGGCGGGGTTCGTGCACATGCGCGCGCGTATTTTTTGTCCTATTCCACACGTGACGGAGCACACTCCCCATCTCCCCCACTGTGACCATCCGCCATGTACTGAAGAAGATAAGAGATAAAGATATATTTATCAACGATTAATCAACTTATGAAATACATTAACCCTGTCGGTCCGGGCTCTCAATTAGGGTGTCTTGGCCTGGGTTGGAGGGGCAGGGGGTAGAGGTGGGGAGGAAGTGCCTGTGGCCTGTAAATATTTACTATAAACTATGCAACATATTTAAATGAAATTTGGTGGACAAGCAGATAATCGTAAAGCAATCAGTTTGATGTAGTTTAATCGACTTGTGACGTCATCACTACGAGTCTTAATGCAATTTTGCTGAACAGTAGTAGAAAAGTTTACATACGTTTCTGACTAACAAACTAACAAAAGTTATAAATCTATAAACAAACTTTCTGTTTAATCTTAATGACAGTATTTTACAGAGTTTCAGTTTTTCAGTGCATTTTTTTTTCAGGGAAAGTACGTTCAATATTCAAACCTCACTCTAGCTAATAAAGTGTAACAATGTTTTACCCACATTCCTGGGCATTATATACCATTAATATGACTCAATCTGTTTTACCTAAGTTGCTAGCAACGTTCGCAAATATATGTATAACAGGAAAAGTTACAAAATGTGACGCAGTGTAAATCTCATTGCTGCCATCTTTGCTATTTTTTAGAAAGATTTCGTGCATTACTTCTGACGTTACGAATCACCTGCAATGGTCACATTTTAAATCACTTCGCATAATCGACCTCAAGACTAAGAATTAGCATTTGTTTGAAAAATTTCGCTGGTATGTAGCCGAGAAAAACAAAAAAACGACGAAACTTGAGAGAAAGGCGTCGAAACGCGTTGCCATGGCATGAATTTTTCCCAGAAGAATTTCAGGAAAATTCACCAGATTTGGTGGTTATTACTTGAAAATCTGAAAGAAAGTTCTCGATTGTTTCCCATTTTGAGTTGACGAATAAGCTTAAGCTAAACGTGTTGATTGATCAACATGTGTTGATATGGTATGTATATAGTTTGGTGTAAAGCTGATGTTTCGAACGTAAGTCCTACATCAGAACAAACAGGAATTGTAGGAAAATAAGTGTGGTTTAGAAGTTAGAACTTTAATTCATAGAGATGAAAATATCAAGTCGTCCAATTGGTTGTATACGGAGCATCTAATTAGTTAGGAAAGATTAATTGAAACTATGTGAGTGAAAATGTTGGGATCTAATGTCCCGAGTTTGAAAATAGATATTTGTTCTTTCCCTTTGTGGGATGTTTGCATGGTAAGATGTTATTAGGATAACCTACTTTAGTAAATAAATACCTGGACAGTATGGTATCAGTTGGCATTTTAGATCTTGCTTTCCAGCAACTCCGTCAGGGCCGGTTGTACAGTCGTCTGGTGTGGGCAGACATTTTCTCGAACGTTTTTTAATTCCGGTTCCACACGAGACGCTACATTCCCCCCACTCGCTCCAATTTGCCCAATCTTTGAACATGATAGAAATGGTTATTAGTTGAATAAAAACGGAGAGTTATCATACTTTTTCTACTCTTTAACCCTTAAATCAAAAATTGGGGGAGGGGGTACAATTAACCCCTCTCATCTAAAACCTTATGCTTATAAGCAACTAACGTTAAACTTGCAGAAATTTTAGTACAATCAAAGACTTCTTTTAAAGCTAATCATAGCAAAACTGAATATATTTTTTGAAAAAGTTTGTTCTGCGTTCTTCTTTTCTAATATATTTTTGAATAGTTTATTATTTCAGGCTATAAATTTATCCATGTTCTATATTGATTTCAAAGTGATTTGCTGTAATTTTCAAACAAAAAGACTGTCAAGTTTATTTGCAACGACTCTTGCCTAACTAAATCATGACTGTTGTCATGAAAAGTAGTTAGGTTAAAGTTGCTTGCAAACAAAATTTCCATTTTGAAATTTATTGCGGAGGTTGTTTTGATCGACCCTCTTCTTTGGAGTGGTTTGTTAGGAAAACAATTTGGCCGTCCGAATGTTAAGAAAAGTACAAACGGTAAATATTTGGCATAGGAACTAATAATATAATATATACTTTTGGGAGAGAGAAGACAAGAAGTAATATTACAATTACAATATATTGAGGATCACCTTTTCAATATAATTGCATTAGAGTGGTATAGCTGTACTTACTTGAACATGGTTTTTGATTGCACTTTCCTTCCTCGACCTCTTTCCCGCCTTTTTCGCCAGAAGTCTTGACACAGTTATTACCGCCGTGTTTTGGGGCGGGATTCGAACAGAAACGGTTGCGGGATCTTGTTCCCCCTCCACACGACACCGAGCAGCGGCTCCACTTTGCCCACTCAGACCAACCCCCGTGGACTGGGTAACCGGTAAACAAGCATGTGTTTTAAAATCATGAATGGACAGCAGCATCAACACTGTAAACAGCGACAGCGACAACAACAAAGAACAAAAACAACGCCAACGGAAATCAACAAACACAGCGACAACGAAAAACAACAAATAAAGACAGCAAAAAAACAAACAACAATAAGTACATGAAAATATTGAGTTTAAAATCGGGGAAAAAATTGTCACGTGGCTCTTGTTTCGAGTATTAATCCTGGTCTGCACGAGCTGATTTTCTGTGACACTATCTAATTTGCTTTTGTACAAGGTAAATTGTGGCAAATTCCATGTGTACAAGGTCATGTGCCGTAATAGTGGCATCCAAGCCTTTTTATTAAAGCAAATATGCCACATTTGAAACGTACTCGTGTGGACCACAGAGAAAATTAGTTCCCACTCTCTTATCATTGTTGATCATATGCTCCTCCACTGGACGAAATTCACTGCGGGCTCACAGCCAAGGAAATTTGTCTAATAAAATGTTCTTGCCTGTCTACAAGGCGTGTGTCGGTGACAAAGCATATATCGTTTTTAGAAAACGTCAAGGAATCTTTAAATTTCACTAAAGCAAATCAAATATAATTCATTTCCGCCCAATTCAGTTAATGCCATGTTATTTTTCGTATACTAGTTGATATCACCTGGACAACCCATTTGATTACAAGTAGATATTTCACTCCCGTCGAGACCGTCCGAACCCTTAGCACACATTTTGCCAAGCCGTCTTGGTGGGGGATTTGTACACGTGCGTTCGCGAGATCTCCTTCCCCCCTCGCAGCTCCTAGAGCACTCACTCCACTCATTCCAATGTGACCAGCTGGCGTCGTCTAAATCCATAGGGGATGATCAAAAATAATTACGACCTTTTAATACCAAGCTTCTTGGTGTGTGGATATTTGGGAACTGGATATAAAGTCTGCCGGAGTTGAAAATAATTATCGTAAAATACCATATTAAAGCACTGGGTTTATACATGTTCGTAAAGGCCTGTTCACACTATAGACGCAGACGCAAGAGCAGAAAATACAAGTGTGAATGCAAGTGACGCAAACGCAAACGCAGACGCAAGAAAAAGGAAATTTTCCTTTCTCTTGCGCACGCCTTGCGCTTGCGTTTGCTCTTGTTTCACGAATTATCTAGTGTGAAATGAGGTGAAGCAAGAGCAGACGCAGACGCAAGCCAAAGACAGAGACAATCACGCATGCGCAACCTCTTTGCTTGCGTCGCGTGCTTCACTTGCGTCCCCAGTGTGAATGACCTTGCGTCTGCGTCTGCTTTTCCGGCTCTAGTGTGAACAGGCCTTAAGGGGTTTGGGGGCTTGTAATGGTGGGTACTTGTTAGTTTGGGGGCTTGTAAGGGTGGGTACGTGTTAGTTTGGGGGCTTGTTAGGCTGGGAGCATGTTAGTTTGGGGGCTTGTAAGGGTGGGTACGTGTTAGTTTGGGGGCTTGTTAGGCTGGAAGCATGTTAGTTTGGGAGCTTGTAAGGGTGGGTGGGGGCTTGTTAGGCTGGGGGCATGTTAGTTTGGGGGCTTGTAAGAGTACCGGTGGGTATGTCTTAGTTTGGGGGCTTGTTAGGCTATGGGCTTGTTAGTTTTTTGGCTTGTAAGGGTGGGTACTTGTTAGTTTGGGGACTTGTGAGGGTGGGTCCGTGTTAGTTTGGGGGCTTGTTTGGCTCTTGTCTTGTTTTGCTTGTGGTTTGTTCGGCAGGGTACATATTAGGTAGGTGCAAATGCACTATTCTAACTTTAGTACCTTTCCGTAGCAACAACTGCTGCTCCTCCGCCAACTAAAGCGCCAAGCACCAAGAAACCTACTACCAAGAAACCTACCACAATAGCGCCTCCAACCAAGAAACCTGAACGTAAGTACACCCTCCGTTTAGATTATGTATTGGGTGTGACACCCTACTGTTACTGAATTCATGCGTCACACCCTACAGTTACTGAACTCGTGTGTCACTTTTACACTTCACGTACTCAACTCTTGTGTCACACCCTGGCTATATTTTCTAAACTCGCGTGTCACACCCTACAATTACTAAGCTCATATGTCACACCCTACAATCACTTACTCGTATTTCACGTACTCAACTCTTGTGTCACACCCTGGCTATACTTTCTAAACTCGCGTGTCACACCCTGCAATTACTCAACTCTTGTGTCACACCCTATATTTACTAAATTCGTGTATCACACCCTACAGTTACTGAACTAATATGTTACACCCTACAATCACTCAACTCATATGTCACACCCTACAATCACTCAACTCATATGTCACACCCTACAATCACTCAACTTATATATCACAACCTATATTTACTAAAGTCATATGTCACACACTACAATTACTAAATAAACTTATGTATCACACCCTGTATTTACTAAACTTGTTTCAGAACCTACGATTACTAAACTCATATGTCACACCCTATATTTACTAAACTCATGTGCCACAACCTACAACTAATAAACTTATTCAAGCTATTTTCACTATCAGTCGAGGCCGTGTCACTTGGATGCTTTTTGGACAAGTGGGACAGAGCCCTTCCCAAGTATCTAGGACTAGTTCACAGCATGAAAGAGTGCTTTGAGATAGCAAAAGCCCGAACCTGGAAGGTAAGAACTGCGAGATGATATTGACGAGGCTCTCAAATCAAAGAAATGACTGTTGTGAGAAACGTCGATCTTAGCATGCGTCGAACCAAACTTCACTTCGGGTCGACCGAATTAATTTAGTTCGACTTTTGAGTCAAATGTCGAACTTAATTCAGTCGACCGAAACTCAGTCGATCTTATGCCGTTCTAATCGAC
>JAOEHT020326618.1:0-10028 GCA_025448195.2 Parazoanthus atlanticus | reverse complement strand
GTAGTAGTAGTAGTAGTAGTAGTAGTAGTAGTAGTAGTAGTAGTAGTAGTAGTAGTAGTAGTAGTGGTAGTGGTAGTAGTAGTAGTAGTAGTGGTAGTAGTAGTAGTAGTAGTACTAGTAGTAGTAGTAGTAGTAGTAGTAGTAGTAGTAGTAGTGGTGGTGGTGGTGGTGGTAGTGGTAGTGGTAGTGGTAGTGGTAGTGGTAGTGGTAGTAGTAGTAGTAGTAGTAGTAGTGGTAGTTATGGGATTTCATTTTACAGCAATTCAAACCTTGACAATGCAAGAGTTTGAAGTTTAGCCGACTGAGCCAATCGTGCTCGCAGGCCATGCTTATAATGTCAATGTCCATGTATTGCGTCACATATACATGTACACGCAGTCAAACACACTTGCATTGACACTGAGCCAGCAAGATAACCGAACTCTTTACAGACACAAAGACAGTATGACAGGCAGAAAGACAGACAGAAAATAAACAGACAATAGCCGTCAGTGGAAGTTCAAAAAGTTCGAAACAATTTTTACCAACCTTTCTGGATATCTAATCCAGTATGACGGAATTTCATGGTGAAATTCATTCAGTAATCTAAACTGTTGAAAACAAACAAAGCACTGATCAGTCACTAACGTTCAAACAAAAGCAAAATGTTGATTTGTCACGAACTGAAGGGGAATTCCAAATTCTTGGACCTTGGTAAAGCACAGTAAATTGTTTGATGTTAATTCTGCAGAGGTGTGTCATCGAGCATATCCTTTTAAATTATATTTATATTGCAGATATGTACGTAATTATGCTTATATTTTTGTTTCACTGTGTACTGTCTTATTTGTTGCGCGCGCGTATTGTTGAATTTTGTTTTCAACTTGTTTTCTATTTTTCAATCGTGCTTAAATCACTGTATTGTATTCTGGCGTTAGACGCAAATTTTCATTTAAGGGCTTCAGTTCTATTTTCCTTGCCTCATAGTGGGTGGCTCCTCCTAAAATGGTCTGCAATTGGTCTAGGGTTTAATGGAGGCGAAACCAATTGTAGAGTTACACACATTTTAGGTATCCTACTGATGATCAGTTACTGACTTCCTTAAGTAAGGAAAATTACATGTACGTAATGTCTTGTCTGACATTACACCTTTGTTTGGAAGTCAGAGTGTCATCAGATACTGGCCTAGTATTTGCTGTTACCACTTTTTTGCTATATAGTTTTTCGTTTTCTTGTTCAATCTGTATTCGATTATTTAACGTGTTTATGAAATGCAGCAAAAGACAAGAAACTTGCAAGTGCTAATAGTAATAATAACTTTATTTTATATGGATTACACCAACTGTGATTAACAATATATCCATCATTGTTTATCTTTGTTCAAGATACCTTAAAAGCGTTCTCATTATCTGACGAAAATTGATTTGCTGCAGCATGAAGCTCGTTTTAAGGAGATTCACGATCGATTTGTTCCAGACTGAACGAGCTGTTTTTAAGCTTTTTACTTGTTTTTTCCCAAACACGATTCTAGTGGGTCACCATTTTTTCTCTTAGAGTGCACTCGAATGATCGTATTCCGGAATAAAAACTTGAAACTCTCTGATCCTTCATTCGAATCGAACAGTTCGCTTCTTACCAAATATGCAAAACAAACTGTATGAGCATGTGTTAAGCTCACTCTAAATCTTAATTCGCGCAATAGTTTTTTGTTTACTGGTTCGATATGGTGTTTAGAAATGTTCCCGAATATATTTCCATTCTGTAATATGTCAATCGAACGCACTCTTAAGCACACGTTAATACCGAATTAGTTTAAAACTCTACACTATTGTTAAAGCAGACTTTGACTTTTGTGTTTCGTGATAGACAACTGAAATTGCTCCGAAAGTTATTATAAATAATAAAACAGCTCTTTCTTTGTTACCAAGGTAATAATATTAATAATTATTTTAGAAGAGTTGTAAATGTAGTCCAAACGAGTGCAATAAATTTAACGTGCACCGGCTAACGTCTTGTAATCAGTTCAGCAAAAAGCCTTCAACTGAAACCGACAGCCATCATTCAACTCGAACAAAGTAGCACTAAAAGGGTTTTTGCGATGGGCTGCGCACCTGGTAAGCAGTTTCGGCAAACCTCGTCGTTCGAAGCTTCAATTAAGTCGCTTACCGAGGAACAAAAAAAATTGATAAGAAAAACCTGGAAAATCATCGAGGCTCGAAAAACTCAGGTTGGAGTAAACACCTTTTTAAGGTAGGCAAATAACCCGTAAATCCCAACTTTATAGACCCGTCGCTTGCTCTTATTAAACGTATATACAAATGCGAGCAGGAGTATTTGTTCAGGAGTTTAGCGAATTGAGTTTTCTTTTGTTCATATACACTCTGAGGATTTCTATATTTTCGAAGCATTTTGAAAAGACTAAGGTTATGACGCTAGAGGACAAAAAGTGACGCCTTTAAATTGCAATATAATGTGTCTAAAAGGAAAACAAGAAGTAAAAAAAAGTTCAGTTTTTATAACGAAACTGTACAGCTTTATTCTTCTTGTGGTTCTCATCGCAGTTCATCGAAAGTCACCCAATTTGATCCATTCAAACTTCGACAGTTCAAACTCTAAATTTTATTTGGACCTTCAAGCCATCTCGAGACAATTGCGGAGAGCGTTGCAAATTTATTTCTATTCCATCTAATTAATTTTTGGAAAATGTTAGACCATTCCAGTCTTCCCACAGGCAAGACATAAAGTAGTGTATTATGTGGCAACTTTTAATGAAGCCCAAAAATCTAAATGCTATTAGGCTAGGATAAACCCACAGATATCACAGCAATCACACTGTCATAATCGGTTTCTCAGTATGTCAAGGATTAATGCCATGTCTGACGAAGTAATTTTCCTTTAAAAGACCTGCTATCTAAAATCTTTGACAGATCATTTACTGGAGTGAATACAATATATATATGTAATATATAACTGCCAAACAGGATATCTTTTATAACAACCAGATTGTTCAGTTGGCGGAGCCACTCATTCTTAAGATTTTTTGGCAAAATTGAAACTAAATTTGTTCTTAAGTTCAGTGTTCTTATTTTTAATTTTTGTACATAATACAAATGCTGCAGTTTGGAAAATTGATTTTTATTGTTTAAGCGACAGCTTAAGCCTGCAATTGTTCTTAATTTGTTCTCAAAATATGCGCAAACTTGAGCCTCGGTGTTTTGCAAAGTTTTTGCATCAAAAACGTGTATCTCTTATTGTGGTCTACACTGTACGCTTCCCTCAGTCTAAACGTGGTTTCAGTTTCAGTTGTTTATAAAACTAGTAATACGTTTTTTTGCTTTCCAAACAACCTAGAATTCTGTACGTGTTGTCCCTTGAATAATTATGATACTTTGAAATGACAAGTGTTTTTAGCAGGGCTGCAAAACAAAGGTTTTGCAACGTTACAATTGGTTCTCTAAAGAAAGCAAAAAATTATTTAACTACGTACCTTAAACTTTGATACGTTTTTCAAAGTAAACATGATTTTTTAGATACATACAATAATTTCTATGAAAGATATTACTACTCAAATATATTTTCATCTTGGCTATGTTTATGATAAATCGTTTTTTCGATGGGCAATCCATACAATATACGCCACGATGACACTCTATGAGCAATTAAGATCCAAATATATTTCAAATTGAGTGTTTTGGAACTATTTTCATAAAATTCTGTTCTTTTCACTGTCTGTGACTTGAAGGCTTTTTTTGTATAGATAAAAATCAAAAGAACCGATAATATTTCACAGACAAGTACACTCATTTCACTTGCAGTCACTTATATAATATATAATGCTCGTTTCCTTTGTCATTGTTATCGGTTCTCACTTTTGTTTTGCATTTCTTGTCATTCATTTCCGAATCGTAAAATTAAGGAAAGAATCATGATAAAATCAAGTGTCACTAGCTCTTTTTATTATCTCGGATTCTAGAATGATGTTTACAGATCGGACGAGCTTTAAAACTTCCAAAATTAGATACATGACTATTTGAGGTAATTTTGATAAGAAAGTCAAAACTGGAAACGGTCAAAATTTCAGAACATATACTGATCTGAGACTAAGAAAGGAACGTTTATTTTATAAATTTTGAAAATGGAACGGAGAACCGCTACTAAATATCACGACAAAGCAGTGTAGTTTCATATTTGAATTTGGTAAACAGGCAATTTTATTACATAGAACCGCAACATTTCATTCAGGTATGACCATATCAAGTCTTATACAGAGCAATGCATGAGAGTATATACATGAAAATTGGATGTAGGAAGAGCTTTCAAATGTATACAGCCACATAATTAATTCAGCCCCGAAATGGAAAAAAGAAAGATACACGCTTTTTTTTATAAGGCTGGCACACCCAGGCTGAGATTTGCCCAATAATTAAGAACAAGCTAAGAACAAACTCGGGCTGAAGCTTATAATTTCAGCATTTTATTGAGTGAAAGTCCGCAGTTCACGAACACGTTCTCTACTGACCTGGCACCTCGGCAAACACAGCAGTGAATCAAGATTTTAACAAATAGTGCTCGAACAAGCAATAAGAGACGTGTTTCCAACAATACTGTATTGTTTTCTACATTTAATCCAGTGCGTGGAATAATCTGGAAATAAGAACAATCAGTAAGAACAATTTGAGGCTGAAGTCGCCAAGAAATCAAGAACAGTTCAGCCTCGGCCAAAATTTACTGGTTCTTATAAAAAAGCGTGTAATCAAGAACACGTTTTAAGAACATTTGAAGTTCAAGCTCAGTTTGAAAAATAGACGTTCTTATATAAAGAGTCTACACTGTATTTTGTACAGTATTAGAGAAACGTCTATTCCATGGGATGAGGCTGAGCGCTATTAAATATTTTGAGGATATCGGTATCCAATATCCTTACTGAACTGTTTCATTTTGGAGAGGTTAAATTTCTACGATGCCTGTAGATTGCAAGCCACTCGGTGCGCTTACGAAAGTGTGAAATTGTACTTACTGCTTTCTCGCGATATTATTTGACAAAGAATAAACAGTCACTTTACATGGAGTTTTTTTTTTCATTTTCAAAATACATAAATACAATGCTTTATTTAGCCAAAGCCTGTAAACAGTTACTTCCGGCAGAAATTGGGCTTTTAAGCGATAACGCTTTGTCTTTTAAAGATCTGCTGCTTTTGGGCTTTGAACATTATTACTGAATGATAACAAACATAACAGGTTCGTTTACAAATGAAAGCAGGAAAATAGAAACAATATATACTTTTTTTAATTCGTTACAATTGTTTTCAGAAGAAGAGTCAATGCCAAAGCTTATAGTGCTTTTTGATATAACCCTTAAATATACACTGACAGGAGCCACGGATATAAACTAAAACAAGAAGACGCAGTTGTTTTAGTTCATCGGAAAGCAATATTGCAAGCAATACACCTGGTGCTAGCCGTAGCTAATTGTACATTATCAATAGGGAGCTTAACCAACTAGAACGAGAACGTCAACGAGAACGTTACAAAACAATAGATTTAATCACAGAATACAACAACTTCACGTGGGAATGCAACCAGCTGGGCACTTTTCCATCGTCGTCTTTAAAAAACAGAGCGTGAAAAGCTCAATTTGGAGTTTTGTAGAGAACTTGAGCAGCAGAATATAAATCATTTCAATCTTCATGCGGTTTCAAAAATAGAACTTCTAATTTTTTACATTCACACACCTTCATACAAAACTAAAAAACGAATGAGTTATACAAACAAGAAAAGGGTAAATAGAAAGTTAGAATCTGCGTCGCGTCCTAATGCTTATTTGGGGCCTTTAACCCTGCACCAGTTTCCTAAATCTGACTCGGCCAGATAGATTTTAAAATGGCGGACGAAGTATGTAGCTTTTTGTTCAAACTTCAAGGAAAAGATTTGGACATATATGTTGCGGTTTTGATGCTGATTTTTATAAACAGTTTTCTTGAAACTACAGCATCCCTCGGGACCATTTGTTTTCCAGTGCAAGAGAGTACTTCAGCAAAATGTTTCCATTTGTTGCTAAACTGTCGAAATTCGAGTACAGATGTCACATTATAACAACGTTCTACTGTTTTGCAAGGTTCACCCGATCGATAAACGAGATTCCAATTAACGCAATGCTAGCAAACAAAACTTCAATCAACCTTACAAACAAATTATCAAACTTGTATATTTTACTTTGCTTCATTAAATCTTGTAAGACAACTGCGTTTATCATTTTTTAGGTTATTTGAGAAGAATCCTGCTCTTAAAGAGATGTTTGTAGAATTTCGTGGTTTAGAGGTCGAAGACCTCAAGAGTACTCGGGCCCTGATTGGTCACACAAGACGTGTGCTCAAAGCTGTGGAAAACGCCGTTATTTCATTGGACGACTCTGATTGTTTTGTTGCCTATCTTCTGGAGTTAGGAAGGAGGCACGTAGACAAATCCGCAAAACCTTCGCCAAGTAACGTGAGTACATAAATGAGGTGTAAGTTTGTCTTAAGAACAGGGTTTGCGGAGAAACTTTTTCAAAATTATAACGGTTCACTGAGAAACGGTCACTGAGAAACCCCCTCAGCCCCCAACCCCACTTCTAATCACTTTAGTTAGTAGTAGCAACAGCAATAGTAATAAGTAGTAGAAATAGAAGTAACAGTCGTAGTATAAAAAGTAAACATAAGCTTCGTTGGCAAGACATAGTACCTCTACATATTTCCAAAGCATTACAACACGCGCTGACGAGTGCAGATCGTCAGATCTGTACAAAACGGAACTGTGTGAAGTAAACAGAGCATTTGTTTAAGTAAAATGCAAGATATAATTTTGTGTTTTCGGTACTGAACAACTCTTTTTTAAGACCGAATATTACTGGAACTATATACCTATTTTTTTTGAGTTTCTTGAAAAATGATGTTCAATCTATATTCAAAGTAAAGAGAACAACTAAATAACAAATGGTACTTGTCTTCTTCTTCATTAGAATCACAAAACTTGCAGAACTTTTCTACTCCGGTAATTGAGGGTCACCCTGCCATATCTTCCCAACTCGTTAGACCTTTCTCACGCTTTTTGAGTCAAATGAAAACCTGATGTCAGCACTCTGTAAATACCAGAAATGAAAAGTGCAGGTAGTACATCGATTTTTTCCGAGGCAATCAGTGGTGGTCATATATTAGTAAAGCCATTTTGGAATTGATCTAATAAAACATTAGTAAATGTTTTACGATATCTTCAGCTCTGATGAAGTCTACAGCATACCATTACAAGTTTACTAATTCATTTTCAACAATTCTTATTACTAACAATATACCTAGACTGCCATTAGATAGTTTCAGCTGAGTAAAACTTGTAGGTTTTCTGTTTAGTTTCAGGAGTTGAGAAGCGCCCTTTTACATGTGTTTCAACAAACATTGGATTCACAATGGACGCAAGAAGCCGCGTCGGCCTGGGATCTACTCTTACAATTCGTGATGTCCACGATCATAAGAGGACTTCAGCGGTCATACTAGAATTAAATGCGTGCGCAGGGACGCTGCCGTAATCTTACGGCAAAGAAAATACAAAAATTTCTTGTAAAGATAAAAAACACCAGTTTCGTTTCACTGGTCGCTTGAAGCCCTGGCCAAACGGAGATGCAAGTCAGTTCAAGCTTTGACCTTCAAACTTGCGTTCAACTTGCGCTTCGTTTGGCCAACAACTTAAGGCAAGCTTGCATGCAAGATTGAACGATGCCGATGCAAAACTTCCATCAACATGCGTTCAAATTCGGAGCTTGCTCAAAGTCGATGCAAGTCAGCGCAGGTCAGTGCAAGTTGGTGGCCAAACGAAACCGAGTTAAATGCAAGTTTAAAATTTGCACTGACTTGCGTTTCCATTTGGTAAGTTGAAACTGCACAGATAACTATGATGTCGCCGAAATAAAAGGCAAATCAATAACTGATCATCAGTAGGATACCTAAAATGTGTGCAATTCTACAAAGGGCTTAACACTGAGGCTTGGTGAAACCTGATAAAATGCTGCAGGCAGCGAATATATTCCAGCGTCCAGAGTGGAGAAAGGGCCTCGCAGATGATGCGTAGAATAGGGCCAACAAACACGAACTGAAAAGGTTATCATAAACATTGTGTGAAAAGACTGAGAAGTAGTGTGTGAAACGTCTCGCATGACAGCATTCTCTTAAACAATGCCAGACGAACGGAAGCTCATCACGTGTTATTAGCTAGCCAATCAGCACGTGCTGTCGTACATCCTAAAAGCTCTGGGCCCGGTTGTTCAAAGCCCGATTAGTACTAATCCTGGGTTAACTCTTAATAAAGTCTATAGAGTTAACCCAGGATTAGCACTAATCGGGCTTTGAACAACCAGGCCATGGAGTCTATATGGTAATTAAATTGGGCAGGTGTGGTTTAACATGGAAATAAAAAACCCCTGAAACATTTAGTTAGTAGTTGCAATTGAAAATATGAATAATTCAACTTTCTGTTTTAAAGATCTTTTATTTTCCTTCTAAATTGTTTCTCTTTTTTGTGTTTGTTTTCAGGTTCTGCTTATTCTTCAGTTTGTCAGAAAGTTTGTGGACGAGAATCCACTCATTGTATGCTCGGATGAACTTCACTATATTAAGAACAATCTCATTGCACAGACAGATCAGTTGAAAATTAAGCAGAAAAGTGGGACATTGTGTGTACGGGTCAATCAGGACAGGTACAGTGAGATCAAGAGACAATAATGGCATGTAATAAGACCAGGGACACTGGAACACCGATGTTCCAGAGAAGTTCAGCTGTTTTGGAGGTGTTCCAGTGTTCCAGAGGTGTTCTGGTGTTTCGGGGTTTCTCCAGAGGTGCTACCAGGTTCTTAACTACATGGGGACAATAATTGCCCTGAGAATGAATCATACCTGTTAACTAAGTTAGATGTTTAGTACATGTACATGTATTTATGTACAAATAGACATGTTATGGTAGTTATCCCACCCCATCACAATGTTTTAAATCCCCTCCCACATTCCAAAATTCCAAATTGCTCTTGTTATTGTGCTTTTAGAAATGTGGACTTATTTTCCTCCTCGCCCTAACCCTCTGCAATTCCAGGTTCATGGTAAGACAGTTTTTGAAAGTAATCCTGTATAAGGCAGAGGAAATAAATAAGTTGGTTAACATACTTTATAATTCAAAATTTTTATTTGGGAGAGTGGCTGGTTTTTTTAAATTTTTATTTTTTCTTCAGAATGTAGAATGGCAGGTACAGTATATGTATGTGATATGAAGTACCACTTAATAGGTCAATCCGTTTGTCTCAGAATCGACTGTTAGGTGTAAAGTAGACAGCCATTTCATGATCATCCATGGACCTGATGTTTTTCCACATACATGTACATCCATGCTTTCTGCTATCTTTTCAAATTGAACAGCACGTAGATCAAACAAATACTGGAATATGGCAACTGTTTTTGCTTCTCTCTATCAAAATACCTCATGCAACTTAGACATGATAGAAATACTGTAATTTAAGAACGTATGCAGAATGCTAACAATTACATTTCCAGGGATATCCTACATTATTTGTTCACTGACAGACTTTCAGATGTCAATCATGGACATATCCATGACGACAGAGAACACTTATTCATGAGACTCTTTGACAAAATAAATAAGCAAGTTAATGATCCCAACTACAACTTGCTAAACTGTATGAATTCACCTTTCGAACTGAATTTAACAAAAGACTGACAGATTTAGAAAATCTTTAGTTTGGCATCTAATAATATACCTTATTATAGGAAATTAACGCTCCATGAAATTAATGCAAATTTAAAAAATTCTCGTTAATTTAAGTTGCGTTAATTTTTACGAGAGTTAATTTCCACGACTTTAATTAAGTGGCACGTCAATTTCTGCAACCTTAATTTCTGTTGAAATATAACCCTAAATTCTGGATCCTGTGAATAATGATCGAAGTTGCCAGATTTCTTTTCCTAACCCCTACATTTAGGGAGAATTTTAAGGTTCTCAAGCAATCGCCAATCTGG
>JAOEHT020326540.1:0-10028 GCA_025448195.2 Parazoanthus atlanticus | reverse complement strand
GTGTTATTTTATAAGGGTTAAATAACATTGTAACAAATCATTGTTGTTGAAAGTTGACATTTATCATAATGAAAAAATGTGGATGTTTTCTGTAGTTTTTCTGTCGCTTTAACAAACATCAGTGCTTGTGTCAATAAATATGTGGAAAAAAGTTGGTATTTTGGTGTTTGAACTGACTATATCTTACAGTGTTTCCCATATATCGAGACCTTGAAAAAATTCATCACACCTGGAAATTACCTGGAAAAGTCCTGGAATTTTGCAATGAGCAAAGGGGAAGAACCCTGAATTTCCTTAAACTGTAATTACTATCAATCTGATTGTTCCATTTAAAACTTCTATTATTTACTAGTTTGTCTGTAAACTGTTTAGCTATAGTATGCTTGTTCTTAGATGCCTGAATGAACCGATCACAATCTGACTTTTTACCCATGAGATGAGCCAATCACAAGTAAGCAAATATTTCCCATGACAGCAAGCTACTACTCAAAACTGTGGCAGCAAACAAATTGGAGACTTTCATCACTCAGTAATTGTTGTTTCTTAAATAAAAGTGTGTTTTGCACAGACCCATTTTTCTTTTTTTAGTAATTGTAATATTTATGACAAATTGGTAACAGGACTTTGTGTTGTACAATTCTGTCTGTAATCATACTTGTGGTAAACAAATCGGACTCTTATTTTGTAGTCGTCTAATTCTGTTGTCATTCATTATTACAGACTGAATTGGATTCCACTCGGTCCTATTACTGTTACTATAAAATACCAAATTTCAGTTGCAACTACAGATTTGAGTGGTAGTAGTTGTGAGATGCAAAAATAAACATGCATATGTTTAGTGCCGATAAAGTGAAAACTTATTAAAACCTCGGCCATTTTGATCTTTTGTCTATACTTATGCTTGTGAAAAAGAAACATATTTTGCCACAGAAAAAGTAAGGTTTTCTTGAGGTCAAGGAAATTTGATTTGGGTCAGGAAAATCATATTTTGTTTCTCAAGTCAGTGAAAAATCTGGGAATTTTATCTTTTTGCTTAGATTTTTGCTGTGACAATGCTTCTAAAAAATTAACTCAATTTTAACAGAAATTTAAACTTCTGTTACTTTAAGAAAATCTGAAGTCAGGTTAACATATGTTTCTTTGTGTACAGATCAGTGAAAATTATTGTTTGGTCAGTGAAGAGTTTTGGAAAAGTCACTCACTGGAATTTAACTTTCAGAGAAATGAGTGGGAACCTCAAGTATTGATCTCACTTAAGCAAATCACCATGATTGTGCTTTCCAGACAATGATTTGCTGAACTGTTATCAATTTCCAAGAACTGCTGCATAGATCACCCAAGCTCTTAGTTAGTATTGAATATTCAGTAGAATTTAAGAGACTTTGTTTGGGAAATTGCTGTTTGTCAGAAACATTTTGGGAAACTCCATTGATGAAAAACATGGAAAATAATCCTCAGAATGGCCTCAAATTTCACAGGAAACAAGTTGTAGAGACAATAAATTCATACAATATTTGTGCAAAGAGCAAATTCTCATACGACTTAATTTATCTACTGACTGTTCAATACTAAGAGCTTGGGTGACCTGTGATTGCTGGTGGAAAATAATGAACTGAACTGACCATTCAGATTAATCCAACTGGTTCACTAGAAAAGAACAGCATTGTTAATTCAGACATCCTTTTTTGGGGGATGATTATTTTCAAGGCTGTAGCAGAGGTCTGATTATCAGGAAATGTGCTCTTGGTGAAATAATTCTGGAATCACGAGGGATTTTTGGTTGCAAGGTTATTGCAAAAACTTGTAAGTTTTCTCAGATTTGATGAAAATAATGAAACTTACATGTATACTATAGTTAATGTCAGAATTAGTTGGTTTTATATGTAAATTATATTGGTGTATTTGTTTTTTTTGATGGTGTAAATGGTCAAAATTGACTTGTTTCATGATTTTTGCTGCACTTTTGAATAAACTGAAGATAGGTATGTTTTTCAAATTGATGTTCTTAGAAAGTAATATTTTATGTAGACTAGCTGCCATTCAAGTGCAAAAAGCACCCCAGATAATATGCTAAATACATTTTTGCTGGAAGTGTGTGAAATTTTGAGTTGAAGATATGGGCTTGTGATGGCATCTAGTAGGTAACTTTTTCATTAATCTGTACATTGAAACTATTCAATGTAACAACCAAAATTCAAGACTTCTGAGCAAGCCTCGAAATTAATAGGGACATAGAGGAGCGAGTTTATTTTATTTTCACTGATGGGAGTATGTACACGGTTTTAGCATTGCATGCTGGGAACAATATTGACAAATCAGAAACATTTTTAATATTCCAAGATGGTGGACACCTTGTGGCTTGAGAAGTTTTTCATCTCTCGTTTTCTTAACACAAATATCCTGATTTATCCCACAGCCAATTACTCTAAGCTCCTTTATGAACTCAGAACTAACATTTCGAAACAGTGGAAAGATCTTTTTGCATAGAATTTGCACCAGTTAATATCACTACTTTAGTACTGCCTACTGGCTCCGGCTCACTTCGAATCGTAAGAGTAAAGGTGAGTTTTTTTAAACGAAATCCCTGGCCGCCAAATCTGTTACCTTGGAGATGACAGAAATCCGGCAGAATTATCTGTCATTCAGTCCTTTCTCAATTTCAATAACTAAATTCCATATTTTTTTAAATCAAAACCTGACGTCAAGGAATATGTTCCCTTCTTTCTCTTAATATTTAAATACATGTAATACATTTGTGTGGCTCCAAAGTATAAACGTGTCTGAGGTCCATAGATGGGTTGTGTACAGGACAGATGGTTTTACTGTACATACAGCTGATAATGAGCTCTATATTTGTATACAAACGTTAATTAAAATAAAACGAGGCTATTCAATTAGCCTAACTCGGGCCAGTAAATATTTTAAAACAGACTGAAACAGCGTATACTTCGATTTCAAATAGTAATTTTTACATTATTTGGTAAGGAAATATGAACTAGATTAACTAGAACGGATCCTGGTTCTAAAAAGAAAATGGCCGACATTTCTTTTGTAAATTGTTTATATCACATTTATATGGCATGCTATAGCTTTTCTGATTTCTACTGATATGATAACATTCGATTTTGAAATGAAAAGAAAACGAAAAAAAAAAGTTGTTTCAGGACGAAAAATAAAAAAAGAAAAATAGTTCGAAAACCTTTCACCGGGAATCGAACCCGGGCCTGCAGATTCTAAGTCCGATGCCCTAACCACTGTGCTACCGAGACACCTTTAGTAACGCGGGCTCAAAATGATCTCGCAAAACGCATGCGCTGAACAATCGCGAGACAAAAAATAATAATAAAAATAAAGAAAAATAAAAACGGAGCCGAAACCTCAACCTGGCGCCTTCCGGCCCGAGTAATTACCAAGTATACGGCAAGGCCCGAGTCAGGTTACGGCGTAACCTCTTGTTAACAGATCGTTGTCAACTTCTGGAGTTCAATTAAGAGATCGTTGTCAACTTTGTTTTGCTCATAAAAGTCAGGGTATTTGAACATTGCCCATCCGCTAGCTGCACAACTCCTGAGCTCCAGAGTCCACAAGAAACAGTTTCTGACGTACCTTAAAACAAGATTACATATGAAAAAGGAAGAAACTCGACTTATCTTACATGTATCTCAACGAAATGCCAAACACGCCCACCCAGAACACTATCGATTAAGACTGTCAAGTGTACAACCTCATGCACTTTGCACTCAAAATGTTTTCAGGAAACTACTTTTTTGTATGGCAAGGTGATACCATTATTGACTCATCAAATTTATGAAAACAAAACAGTTTTGAACAAAGACTGTGAAGCTTTCAAAAGATTTTTCTTCCTGTAGTATTAAACAAGAAAGTAGTCGAATTTTTAGTTGGGAATGTATGAGTACATATATAGTATGTACTTTGTGAAAATAGCCATTGCCAACAATTCAAACATTTGACTATCCATTCAAAACAACAGATGAAACTATATAGTTGTAGCAGCAGAACAGCAAATAATAAAACTGTTTCAAAAGTTGTGCTATATAGTCCAATATAATTCAGTAGAGTTTAATTAAAGTCCTTAAACGTTGCTGCAAAAGCACGTTCAAAACGAAATATTTAAGTTTGGAAGAGTTTATTTCATACAATTGGTAAATAACTTCTGATAAATATAGTTCATTGGGCTTTTAAAGTTTGTTTCAGACGAACATTTTCTGCAAAGTTTAGCTGCTTCAATTAAATTTGACTGTGGCATGACGTTTGAAACAGGCCTTAGATACTGGGATGCGTGAATATATATATGTGTGCAATGTAATCGACCAGGTTATTTCCATGATTAGGGACAACATTAGGGCTTGTTTGGACTTTTTATGGTATGTAAAATCCAAACCACCACTCTACTGAATTCACTCAGGTATTTTTATTTATTGAACAGTGTAAAAGATTCCGGCATTAGCTAAATATACAGTATCTATAACTATCAACTGCCCTCACTAGAATAATTTTGTTACAGGCTTTTGTGACTATTCAACTGAAGTTGGTTGTGCTGCAAGTGCTGTAGTTCGTAAGTAATCAGTGGCCTGACTAGATGTTATTTTTGCTGATTGCTAGAATGTGGATTTGGCAATGTAAATTTATATTCATTCCAGTACCATATATTTGGCATTGTATTGAATTTAGTAATTAATAGCACACCTACAAAGAATACCGAGCTCCGATTGGCTGATTTAACTTGTATTTTTCTTTAATCCGTGTAATTAAATCCTTAATAGCACATGTGGTATTAACACATTAATTGGCACTGTCATCTGGGGTCTTCGCACTCAGAACTGATTACAAACACAAACAAGAAAAACTTTCGTAAACTTGTCGATTTTTTGTCGAGTCTGGAACTAAAGTTTTGTTTGTAACCAATTTGCTTGCTCAAATCACTCACTGGATATGAAGTAAAGATTTAAAGTATTGCTCCAAAGTGACACGTGCCAAAACTAGAGAAATGGCGAGAGAGTGCATTGCACGAATACAAGTCAAACACGGAAAATTGGCTGTATTTTTTGTAGGTGAGGTATTAACAGAAAACACCACCCTAGTTCTCGAATAATTATTGAAAAATACCACTCGTATTTGATGAAAGTGACAAATACCACTTCCACCAAATACTTTGGTATTTTTCATTAATTCTTCTTGAACTTGTGGTGTTTTCTATACTAAATCACTCTACAGTACCACCTGCGATAAACTTTACCACCACGTGCATGTCAGTCGTCTCGCATGCGTGAGTCACTCACACATTTTTCGTGAGTATAACCCGAGTACAACAATTATGCATACGAGTAAAATACGCGTAGATTACGTGTCTCAATCCTTTTGCGTGCAGTTTATACTTACTAAGTGAAAGCTGTAACATAGTGTTGAATTTAAAGACTAAGTTGTTGAGAATTCTGCAGTTTCACGCAAACAGAAATTGAAAGGCCACCGCGAGAGCAGGTAGCGATCACTATTTTTGCATCAACTTCCAAAGCTTTACCTCTGAAAACTAACATGAAATTTTAAAATTAATTTTAATTAAATTTTTGTTTCTATCTGCGATGCTGACAGTAAGATAAAAATGCTTTGCTATCACCTGTTTCGAGCCGGTATAATCGTTCCTTTTCTTTTAAAACTTGATAATCGTTTCACAAAATGAGAAATTGGTTTATAGATTTAAATCCTCTGTTCAGTGTACTCCCACGTTTGTCAACGACAAAACACAAAACTCACCGCCACTCTTTCAAGATCTCGCTTGACTGCTTATTTACAGCTACAGCAAGAATATTCCTGTGCTTCAGTGAGTAAAACTCGAACGTTACTGAATGTTGCATATAGAAAATTAAAATGTCTAACTCAACTTAGATGTAGCTACGCAAGCAGTCATATTTTTGGGAGAAATATGCCAAGTTAAGCAACTATACATGTATTCTGGCCGTGATTAAAGCGTTAAAACACTTGATCCTTATGGTCAGACAAAAAATTAATGTTTATTTCTGTCTCATGCTATCTGATTTT
Source organism: Parazoanthus atlanticus (assembly GCA_025448195.2). Lineage (NCBI taxonomy): Eukaryota > Metazoa > Cnidaria > Anthozoa > Zoantharia > Parazoanthidae > Parazoanthus > Parazoanthus atlanticus. The sequence goes on along the minus strand of JAOEHT020326540.1, from coordinate 3,971 downwards.
ATAAAGTCAACGTTTCCAAATTGATAGAAAGCACCAGCGAGCACCAAGTAACCTGGCTGTGTTCACAAGATTGAACTACAAAAAATTCCAAATGAATTGGATTGTTTCAACTTTGATTGTTTACCTGAAACAGTAAAACTTACCTTTGTGGAGTTCCTTCCAAAATGATAACTGAATCTAAACTTACTAGTAAATTGTGATCATATCAGGGAGCCAAGTGGCTAAAACGTGACGTATGTTTCTTATAAACATTTCTACATCATTTAACATGGCAATATGTTACATAAAAATGCTGCTTGTAAGAATTTAGCAATTAGGAGTTTTTTTAGCAAATACTACATGTGTTTTATTTATTTTTCTTTTTTTGCAGTATCAGACGGTGCAGAAGCGGAAAATTCAGCTAGTGGTAATTGCATTATTATGTAAATAAGCCAACTTCCTTAACTTGTATACATGTCCTAGGATGTCTTTTCTTACAGTTTTTTTTTGCCAACTGCTCTTTGTGCCTTATAAGTTGTAAGTGTGGTTTGCTCAATTGGTTAGATCTTTGACTGCCAGCCCAAGGTCTCAGCCTTAACCAGGCTTGAATTAGTTAGGGGCCTTCTTTTACCAGACCGTCCGTGGACAGGGACGATCAGCCTTTGGTCTAGGTCTCTAGAACCCACACACTTCTCAAAAAGAGTAGGGTAATCCTTGTTTTGTGGTCTTCATCAATTAACTCTGAAAACGGCAGCCATAGGCGCCATTTATACCATTGCGCTTTGAAACTTTGCGAGGAAGCACTATATATGCACCACAACTATTACAATTATTTTTGTTGATTGTAACAAGCCTGTTACCAGGTATTATTTCTTAGATGTGGACGGAAATTATTATACAATACTTTGCCATAAACCTGCAAGTGCTTTGTACATTGATCAGCACTGAAGTTTTGTTTCTATATTTTGACAGACGATTCCATTGAAGACGATGCATTTAATGGTAAATATCAATAGAATCCGTTTTAGTTTTGTTTGGGGACTTGTAAATACTAGTGTGCACTTTCGTAGAGGATACGTAGCGAGGGAACGTACCATTAGAATCTGCTTATGGTCAATCTGTTAAAGAGCATGGGCACATAATTATCCTAGCAGTTGAATCAAACAGACAATTGTAAATCGTTTCTTGTAGTTATAATTCTGAAACCACGTCGGGGGTGTACGGAGACTTGAGAATATTTGCAGGCTCAGGGAAACCAAAACGAATGCTGAAGGCGAAAGCTCCCAGGGTGGGTCCGGGGGCATGCTCCCCTGGAAAAATTCTAAATGTAGAACTCCTAAAGTCGCATTTCATAGCATAATATCTGGCATGCAGTGCTAGGATATTCCAGACCTTAAAGTTATGAAACCGGTAAATTTCTAGATGAAACACGTTGAAATTAAAACAATTTAAACTTAAGGTAACTTTCGTTTCAAATGTCTTTGATTGATATAAACCCTTCCAAAATGTCCAGTGTTGATAAATCTATGTATAAGTTAATATCATTGCCTCGTTTAAAGAACGTCGAAAGCTTTCAAAGATTTTAAATATTTACAATGGTTTAAGTAAAACCATATTCGCTAATTTTTTTTGGTTGAAAGGTTTTCCCTTTTAACTTTTTTCCTGTCACAATTTGCAGACATTGGTCTGCAGGCCTATAGGCTGCGTCCACCCCTCTACATGGCCGTTGTTGGGCAAATAAATACTTTACTCTAGCCGTCAGAACAATAAGTTTGTTGTGATATTCGTGCAGCTACCATCATCTTATAACTGGACCCTCAACCCCCACACAGTTTTTGCATTTTCATCCAAAAACCCATGGTACCTATTTGAGTTCTAGGTTGTCCGGTAACTGCACTTCCTCAGTAGTCATTCCAACTTGTGCTTGACAACAAGATAAAGCAAAACAATATTACACAAAACAGCTGTTTCTGTACTGGTGGTAATTCCCTGTTTTAGGGTTATTCGGTTTCAAGTCTTGGTCCTTCCCTCTCTCCTCCACCACCTGGTATGGGTCATGTAAGCAAAGTTTATTAAGTGAGCTTGTCAAGTAAGACCTCATAGACCATTAAGAACAGGATTTAATACAGGATCTGAAGTCTTGGGCTGGTGTGGTTGATTTTCTTCACTGTGTTTATTTTACTCCAGGATCGATGTCAGTGGAGGGAAATATCGGAAGTGCTAGTGACACGTCAGTACTAGGAAAATGTAGAGGTCTCAGTCAGAGTTATGCAATAACTGTAACGTTTGCTCATGCTTATCATTTTCGGCATCCTGAACGCACATTTTTTCCTTCTATTCAGATCTCTCCCTTTTGGTTTAAGGTGTTTATTTATGATGTAGAAAAAGATGTAATGGTGGCACAATCTTTTCTGTGGTCCTCGGGATCATTTTTGATTTTATGGGCTGTGTTAAATTATTTCCTCTTTTTGAACCTTCATATACCACAGTCACGTATGCCTTTTATTGGTTCTTGGGAACCTTTGAAAGATGGTTTAGGTTTTAAAGTAGCAGATCATCTGTACTTTCTGGAAGAAAGGATAACTGTGACCTATTCTTCCATCGACAATGCTCTCACTTCTCATCCACTTTTGCTGATCTTTGAAAAGACACTGCTTTGAAATAGCTAATGAACTAAGACATGAATTTGTTATTGTACATATTTAGATTGATCTACAGGATTGATGATTGCACGTTTAGAATAGGTGATTTAAAGTGGATCGTATTTTGACTAGAGAATAGTAAAAATTCTTGTATAATTAAATAATGGCAAATGACGCCTTTTATCACTCATGCTATAAACGTATTGTGATAATTTTTACTAGATACTTTAGGAAAATCATTTTGCAAATTGTTTTATCTTTTTAAACGTAAATGTGCCACAGTCATGTTTGCATTTACTTGATTACCTTAAAAAGGACGTTTAGGTTTTGAAATGCTTTTTATAAGATAAAGTAAGAAACTGTGACTTATTGTAGTTCTCTTTATCTCGAAGTCCCAAGGGAAACGGGAAAAAATTGAGGTAGCGGGAGTTCGACATAATCAAAGATCTACAGAAGGTCGTTTGTTATTTTGTAAATTTTAAAAGTTGTCGCAGCCGTATACTTACTGTAATTTCGACATAAAATGCGGTCGTTTAGCCGTAACTACAAGCTAGTATATTTTACGTTTATACTGCAACCAAATTAAATACAGTACAACTGATTGACAAGAATTACAAAGGGAATTATTGGCTCGAGAGCCACGTACTCGATTAACCTTCGGACGACCATTAACCGGGAGGGGGGTCAATCGGACCCCCCATAGATTTTCCGTATAGTAACACATAAGAGACTGAGCTTTGGCATGTTAACAGCTTTGGGTTCCATGAAATAAATCAAGCTTTAATTAATCACAACAAAATCCACCTTCTTGAATTTTGGAAAATAAATTTATGCAAAATTTCTCAAAATTTTCTTGAAATAAGTAGAAAACATGTGTTTACAGTCTCAAAATAAGAATCTAATCAAGAATAAAACTGGTAAATAAGAAATTAGAACAAATATCAAAAATTATCCGTTTTTCTTTAGTCAAATCGAAATGATGTAGTCCATTTTACGTCCATAATCCGACTACAGGTTAAGCATGTTTCGTTTTGATCGCATTAAGGATTTACAACCGAATCAATTCACATCTTGATAAACTCGCCATTCTGTATGACCAACAATATGGTTTCAGGAAAAATCGCTCCACGTGCACTGCACTGATATATTTAGTTAACAAACTTGCCAGTGATATTGACAATCACAAAGTCACAGCTAGAGTTTTCCTGGACCTATCAAAAGCATTCGACACAATAAATCACAGTATATTGCTCAGCAAATTGAACCATTATGGTATTCGAGATCATGCTTTAAAACTCATAAGTAATTATTTAAATGATCGCAAACAATTTGTTCAGTTTAAAGACAAAA
>JAOEHT020326468.1:0-10029 GCA_025448195.2 Parazoanthus atlanticus | reverse complement strand
TGTTTTCTGTTTTCTTGTGCTTATCTCACGTGTGTGAACATCCCTTCTTTATGCTTGTTCTTGTGCTTGTGCTTATCTCACAAGTGTGAAGCAGACTATATGCTTTGATTCGTCTTGTTTTATATTTTACATCGCTTGGCTCTAATTTAATCGGTTTGCGTAGTCTGGAGTATAGTGACGTTGATGCGTTATTGCCAAAAAATAGATTTTCATACGTTAAAATGTATAACATAATGTATGCATTGAAGAATCAGTACCGTACTTCTCGTGGATTTGCGGCAAATTTTGCCGTAAGTTCAACACAAACTTTTAAAATAGCTTCAGGGACCGCGGAGCAGGGGTGGGGGGGAGGGGGGGGGGCGGAGCTGCACCCCCCTTCCCCCAATAATTTTCTGAAGTTGCTCTTTCAACCAAGTCTATGGCGCATTGGTTTCCGTTTATCACTACCAACGTTTTATATTTATGTTCTCTTATTTTGCGTGATTTTAAGCAGTTTTCCATGCAGGTCTCTGGTCGGTTCCTGATAAAAGAAAAATCATCAGCGACAAATTAATATGATCACTTCTGTTCAAATGCTGCTCCATTCATGTAAACTTCGGCGTAGATTTTTATCGCAATTTGCGATTTTAGACGCATCACTGGCGATTCTAGAAGCCCAAATTTTCAAAATTTTCCGGACCCCCTAGAAATCTCGCGCCTATGGCCGGTGCTCGTGGCCCCCTCAATCAAAAAATTGCTCCGCGGTCCCCGAGCTTCAAACGTCGAATTTCTTCCGCATTTTCATAAAATTATTCATATTTAATAATCCTTTAAGTCAGAGACTACACACGATGCTTAGAAGCGGTCGAGCAAGGCCGGTACATGGAATTACATACAATCCCCTAGCAGTTAAATCAAGAAAATTTATACACAAAAGTTGAATTCGACACAGCATGCTAGCAGAAGCGAAGCGGGCGCAAACTCGCATAAATTGGTGTGACGTGATGGATCGGTCATCACGAATGCATTGTGGGCCGGACTATTATGTGGAAAACCGCCCTTCGACAGATGTCTTGTACTTTGGACAGACCGGAAGTGGCTTGAGTTTGATCAAAATATCACCTCTCTCAAGAGTAAATCAAAGTTCAGATCAGGAACGAACATTTTTTTTTATAGATCTATGATCATTCTTACTTGTAAAAGGTGGTTTTTGAAGATGTTTTCTGTTCTGGACGAAAAGCAGCGAAAGCGCTTAGCAGAACCGTACAAATACAACTGCCAGAACTCTACTCTCCTCGATCCAATATTTCAAATTTTCTGGCGATGGCTGGTGGAGAAAGTCCCTCTTTGGGTTGCACCAGCGGCCCTCACATACTCTGGAATTACGTTAAACACCGTGACAACGCTGGTGTTGATATACCATTGCCGAAGAGCCGAAGGACAGGTAAGTTACAGGAAGTTTTAATGGAGTAAACGGACCATTTAGTATCGTGATTATCGTGCACTTGCATGACATGGCAAGAACTGAAGAAGCGACGGACCGTTCGATATCTCAGACTCGGTCAATATTTCCCCATATTTTTGTGAATTTTAAAACCAAAGAAATACCCCATGAACTGATGAAGACCCCTGAAAGTTTTTCATGTTTTTGAACATGAAATCAGAAATGGCGATCAATAAGAAATGTGTGAAACATCCCATAGCAAATATTGCTCGGTTATATATCGTGACAATCTGAATCTTGTGTAAATGCATTTTCTAAAACCGTGGCATCGAAAACTAGGAACGCTGTTGGAAAGAGCAAGTCGAAAGGAGCCATAGTGCCAATTTTTAACTTTCTAGCATAAAATATGGGTGAAGTCGCTGAGCATTAGACCATGACACAAACGACTGTGTTAAATCAAGATTCACTATATGCAAATACCTGTTTTTGCTTTACAATATCTATGTCTGTATAGGATAGCAAACTAAGAATTGGTACTTTTTAAATTTTAGTGTACTCTTTGCAAGGGCATAGATAGTTTTCTGTTTCCATTTGTTTGAGAATTTTTGAAATCTAAACTGTTCCCAGCCGTTCTTTCGGCTTCCTCGGGAGGATCCCATCACTCCAGGAGCAAGTTGGTATGGGCGGATTTAATTGTTTATATTTTAATTGCTTCATTAGCATAATACAGCATAAAACCAACCAAATAGGTTCATATTACCGATAGTGCATAGAACAGTTAGAACAATCTGAAAATTTGAGCTTCTGCTCTGATTGCTTGGAATGCTTTTTGCTTTTTGCTTTTTGCTATTCGCTTTTTCCATCTCTCTACGATAATTACAACATATTTATATACGCATATATACAATACAATATCTGCAATGCACTAATGCATATAACATTGTCATTTTAAATACATTTCTTGATTTCCTTTGTCATTATCTTCTTTCTTTTCTTTTGATTTCCTTTGTCATTATCTTCTTTCTTTTCATTTAGCTATCTTTCGTGTCACTGATTATACTTTACTTATTTCTCATAAACTAAATTGTAACCCAGTGGCCTGCCCTTGATTAGTTTTAACTATAAGCAGGTCACTGTAATTGTAATGAATGTAAGTCTTCATTTTATCAAGAAACCTGAACAATTTATGTTGCACTGTTAAGTTGGCACCTAACTGCTCGTTCGAAGTCGGTAACAAATACAATTTTTGTCATTAACTTCTTCCAGCCGTATTTTAAAACTCTCGTTTCGCAAAACACAGGTTTTTTTATGGGGGTAGCCTTTTGCAGTCATTCGATTTACTGTTTTAACAGTCTGGCGATGACTTACGGGGGTGGAAATAATTTGTTATGTATAATGGTATAATGATATATAAATGTATAATGAGTGCCAATGATATTTTTTGTCATTAACTTCTTCCAGCCGTATTTAAAACGCTCGTTTCGCAAAATACAGTTTTTAAGGCTCATTTCGTTTCGTTTTGAAGAATACAGTAAGCCCTCTCATTTTAGAAATAGCTTCCCGGTGCCACATGTTTGATGCATGACAACTAACACTTACATCGTTTTGAAGTTATTAAAATGATTGTGTTCCAGCGATCAAACGGTCACCACAAGAAGGATGGAAAATTTCAGGAAATTGAGGTATGTTATTGTGATAAAGAATTTCATATAAATAGAAATGATAGCTTAACCTTCTCTCTCAGGTGGTATCTTTCCACCTCTTCCTTTTCAAGAGCGGTGGGGGGGAGGGGTCGTATCAACCCCCTTCTTAATTCAGCTAATTAACTATCGATTGACTTGAAACTTTGCATCTTTATAACACACTTGGTGATAACTAACAATCGCTATTTTACTAAACTGTAATTGCTAATAAATTTGCATAATTAATCAATTTATGCCGTGAATTTGGGCCTCTTTGGGTACAAGGGTAAAAAAGTTAAACCACTCTCATGAACATGTCATAAACCTAAACTATCCCAAACTTTCGCTAAACTTCAACCTCGATCCCAGGGCGTTGGGATATTGTATTAAATTGTTTGTATCAGACTTTTAATTTGGAAATGTAATTAATTCAGGAGGGGTATTTTGTCGCTGCAAGAATCTTTTTCATTTTTGTTGAATTGCTGCAGGGATTTTAATTCGTCAAAATACAGGGGCTTCAAGTTGAAAGTTATCTCTGCAGGCATCTTTTTTCCCGCATTCGCTTACACAATATTTTTTAGAACCACTCCCTCCGTCCCCCTCAAAAGAAACGTTGAATGTTTAGTCCGTAACGGCTAATTGTACCGAGTTGAATATACGTAGGACTTGCCGAAACCTTTAGGGATGGAAGGTGGCTATTATGCACGGTTCATGAGAGAGAGAACACGAATTCCAGGAGACCGCATCAAATCCAAGGTACAACGTATAGACACGTTTTTTTTATAAGAACGTCTAATTTTGGAGCTGAGGCTGAGTGTTCTTAAATATTGTGGGAATTTCAGCCTCAAATGTTTTTAAAATATTCTTAAATATATCAGTTATTATGTAATGTCCACTAGCACAAACTAGTAGCATTTAGCTAGTTGGTTTGCAGTAAAGAAACAAATAACAGTGAAGAAATGAATTATTTCCATGAATTTGTACTGTATCCGAAAAAAAGTTCTCCTCCTCAGCCTCAGATATGTATTTAGCATGTTCTTAAATTTTGGGCAAATCTCAGCCTCAATGTTCTTATAAGAAGGTTCTTATAAAAAAGGTGTATTACACTCTTCATTAGGTCCAAGCAAGATTCTCATTTGCTTGAAAAACACCTTCATAATACATTACTTGCAAAATGTTTCGGACGATTAATTTTCGGACACTTTTTGCTTCATTACGCACGCATTTCGGAATTTAAAAGAAAATTCGGACACTTTGATAAAAACTTCGGACATTTTGCTGAAACATACCAAAGGTAAATTTGCGTCGCAAAACACGATTAAGACTTAAACAAGAGCGGTAGAAGTAATGGTTTTTCTGTACCCTCAAGGTTTTACAAACTTACAATCGAATCGAGAAAATAACACAACATTAATTACGCTTATCAGTATGTTTCTAGCCGAGTATCTTAACTGGAGTTCAGTTCTGTCCTTCAATTAAGCTAAAATGGTTTTATGACCGAAGTTTCCTTTTTAGTAAGGTGCTATATCTGAGTGAAGTTTTATTCGAATTCTAGCTATATCATGTGTATTGACCTTAGATGTATGTAATGGAGTTACCCAGGAAAGTATGCGTAAGTTTTTAACTGTACGGTAAAAATTTCGGACGCTTAAAATTCCGCCCCCTAAAAGTTTCGGACGGTTTTAGTTTCGGACACTTTTTTGTCCGAAATAAAACTCGTCCGAGTTTTTTTGCAGGTAATGTGCGCGCACCTATCTCGATACAGACAAGTGCAAGCCTGTAAGTTGTGAATCGCAGCCTTTATTTCATGCAATGCTTTACGATATCAAGATTGTCTATCTTCCTCCACTCAGTTTCTTATTAAATGTTCGTGTAAAATGGTCCTACAAAACCCGAGTGCGTTTTAGAATACAACAAAGTTTCAGTCTCAAAATAGCATACTAAAAAAGTAACTTAGTTTGTAGCTACCAAAAGAAGGAGTCGCCTGGTTTGACTTAATATCTGCTGATGTCTCCCACATGTTGAGTTTTACAATTAGTTCTTCATCAAGTAAGACACGAAAATGAAGTGTTACTGGCAACCTTTAGTTCTGTAGATGGCGTAGACGTATCCCTGTTTCCTACCACTGTTTGTAAAAGTAAGACCCATTTCTGTTTTACATTGAATTCAAATTTGATCTTTTCTTATGCAAGTGACTTTTGAGACAAAGGTAAATTGGAGAACTATGCAACTAGGAAAATTTTACATTGTCTTTTTGCACACGAACGGCAAAATTTAGAAATAAACGAGGCTCATACTTTCTTAATTAAGAATGTCCAGTATCAAGGGATTCCATTTCGTGTAAATGGAAACATTGCCATTCAGTTGACATTTCAGGAAGTAATTAACCTATAACTTAAAAACTGTCCGAAGCACTATTAATGTTAAGTTTGATAATCAGAGATATGCAAAACCAGTGCAGAGATCGTGTTAAGAAAAATAGATACTTATTTTGCAGCCAACGTTAAACCACACTCATCTAAAGAAAGCAATATGAAAAACTCTGCACGATTTAGGATGAGGAAGACTGAGAAGATGTTTTGAAGATAAGGAAAATGTTGAACGGCAGAAAAACTGTAAATATTAAAAACAAACCAATCACCATGCGGTATCCTTGATGTTTACCGTGAGCAAAAATTCTTGTATTTGGGCAAATCTGGTTATAATTGGGCAAAATGATTGTTTTTGGGCAAAAAAAGGTTGTATTTGGACAAAAATGGTTGTATTTGGGCGAAAACGGTTGTATTTGGGCAAAAATGGTTCTATTTCGGAAAAAAATTGTTGATGAAATTGGGCAAAAGTGGTTGTACTTAAGCAAAACTGGTCGTATTTGGGCAAAATGGTCGTATCTGGGCAAAAATGGTTGTATTTGGGTAAAAATGGTTGTATTTGGGTGCAAAGATTGTTGTATTTGGGCAAAAGTGGTTTTATTTGGGCAAAAGGATCGTATTTGGTCAAAAGTGGTTGTATTAGGGGAAAATGGTTGTATTTGGGCAAAAACTGTTGTATTTGGGCAAAAGTGGTATTATTTGGGCAAAATGGTCATATTTGAGAAAAAAGGTAATTTGACAAAATTGGTTGTATTTGCAGAGGGTCTCAATGGGGTGGTTGCTTTTACGGCTCACGGTTAACTTTTACCAGTTACGGTTAACAGAAATTATGGGGTTTTTCTTGTTCTTAATATGCTATTCCGCCATTTTTTATGCCTTCTCAGCATTTTGGCTAAAAGTCAGGTGCGCAACATTGCTGTACAGCGCAATTAAAACGATTAGCGCTATTTAAAGGCTAAATACCGGCACTCAATAACAACAATGATAACAAATTCAGGAAAATCTTGATAGCCCCAAAGCCTTTTGGAAAGCAATTAAGAAAGTTTTTCCAAGCAAGAAAGGCAAGTCAGCGTGTCCAGAATCTATCAAGACCGAGGAGGGACAAACAGTTACTGATAAGTCAACTATCGCCGAGAAGTTAAATAATTTCTTTACAAACACCGTCTCAAAGCTTTTGGAAACCGTTCAACAGCCCGTAGGCACTCGCGAGGTTTCCGGGGACAACTTTACGGATCAGAAATTGTGTCTACTACCAGTAACGGAGAGTTTTGTATTTAAACAATTGAAAGGTTTAAAGGTGAAGAAATCTACTGGCCTGGATAGAATCCCTGCGTGCTTGCTGAAAGACCCAGACAGCGGTAGCATATTTCTGTGCCGACACTATTAGAAGAAGCACAGACGCGAGAAAACTAACCGGGGCCTTATTTATCGATCTAAAAAAGGCGTTTGATACCGTCCCACATGACGACCTCATTTGCAAGCTCAGAAGATTTGGACTGGAGGAAAACTCTCTCGCGTGGATGACGAGTTATTTAACAAACAGAACTCAGGCTGTTTGTGTTGGAGATGAACTATCCAGTCCAATGCCTGTCCTTAGTGGCGTACCGCAAGGCAGCATCCTTGGTCCTGTACTGTTTACCCTTTATATAAACGACCTACCGTCCTGTATCCAATTCTCCAATATCATGATGTACGCGGATGACACAGTGATCTATCTGTCGTCCACATCCACCTCGGACATTGAACTTAAGTTGAACCTTGATCTAGCTAATTTATCGCAGTGGCTTCACTACAATAAACTTGTTCTCAACATGAAAAAGACGGAATTCATGACGTTTGGCACCCGCCAACGACTCGCGAGACAAAAGTGTGATGAAACTGATATAAGCTTAAATGGACAGTCCATTAAGCATACGAACACGTTTAAGTACCTGGGTGTTGTTCTTGATGACACCCTTTCCTTCAATGACCATATGGACTATGTGAGGATGAGCTCGGAATATTTTCTAGAATAATACCTTCACTCACGCTAGAAGCTGCAAATAGACTCTATAAAGCCATGGTCCTCCCGGTTCTAGATTATTGTGATGCTGTGTGGCATGAATGTGGACAAGGAAACAGTGACAAGATTGAACGACTACAAAGACGAGCAGCGAGGATCGTCTACTTCAAAGCTGCCTCAAAACTATCAACTGATCAAATTATGATCAAACTGGGCTGGGAGCCTCTCTATTATAGAAGACAGACACACATTTTAAGATTTGTTAATGAGTGCATTGCAAATAGAATTCCCAGATACCTTTCTAATTATTTTAATGTAAGAAACCGTGACATTCACTGCCACAAAACTAGGAATAATAATGACCTTAGTTTAGAAAGAGTTAACTTAGAATGCACCAAGCGCGCTTTTTTCTACAAAGGTGCAAAAATTTTTAATAATTCTTAGAATTTATAACTGTTAGGATCTTTCTATTAATGTAACTATTTTTATATTATTGTAATTTATCTTTTTCTTTTAAATTTTCTTTTACTGGACCTGCGTTGATAGCAGTTTTTTTTTCCTTAAAACTGATGCAGCAATCCTGTATAAATATCTTTTTTAACTGCAATCTCTAAGAAGGTATTTGGATATACACGAGAAAACAATAGAGTTAAGTCCGAACAAGTGATGAGACAAAATAATGTTATGCTGTCCACGTTCTTTAGAAACGTAAAGCTTGAACTTTGCAGGTGGTTTGTGTTTTCGTGCGCTTTAACACGTAGTTCATTGTATTCGTTAATTAAACTTATTGTTAACCGTCGTTGTAATATCGTAAGGTCCCTACCATCCAAACGTTTTTACACTGCTATAATAATAATAATAACAAAACAATAACAATAGTAGTAATAGTAATAATAATGTTCTCTTTTAAGCATTAATCAAAAACCCTATGCGTTTACAATAATAAAATGTTAACTTAAAATAGAACACATTCTAGTTATTACAGTCAACTGAAGTGACATGAGAACCGCACTCAGAAAATCTATGTTGTAGTTTTCAAGATTGTAGCAAGGTTTTGAGAAAAACTTCAAGGCTTAACTCAAGACGGCGGCAAGTCGGCTGGTCTCTTTTGCTGCAAAGTAATTTGAAGTAACCGCAAAATGTTCGTTCTTTTCAAATGTCGAAATAACGGCTCCAAAAGATGATTTAAGTATAAGTTAGAAGCTTTTCATTTCCTTCGCCGAGAGATGGTAGCAGACGGTTGAAGTTTTGATCTGTAATTTTAAAAATCTACAACGAAACTATTCTGCTTACGGTTCTAGCGTCACTTACGATGACTGTAAAATAGAATTTCTTGAACTGCATGAAAACGGTTTTGAGATTACATCTAAAACTGGATGCTTGAAGAATTCTTCAGAGATTCAGGTAAAGAGTTCCAGAATTGGGGAGCAGCAAAACAAAAAGAATGTTGGCCATACCTAACAGTTCTTACAGCAGGGGCAGACAGAAGTAGACGCCGGTTCGGCAAGAGTGATGTCAGTTGAAGACGTGGATAGTATTTGTTTTTAAATTCCGGGACGAAGGGCGGCGACAGTCCATAATATTTTTTCGACAGATATTTCGTATTGTGTCCAGTGTACTTTGTCGCAACTGTAAGTTGCTGTTTTACAAATTTCATTTATACGATTAATTGTAGGTAATTTAGCGTCATGTGAAACTCCCAAGTTTCGGACTGGTTCAGAAAGCGGGCGGTTGAGATAACAAAAAGCGAATTACTGTGGTGTAGGTTCAAACATAAAAACAATAACAATAGTAATAATAATAATAATAATAATGTTCGGTATGGGAAAATGTTTGTCTTGGAGACTGCGCAAATTTGGTCGATAATAACAGTTCCAGATAATGCGAAATCTGCTGCATGGTCTGCGGTCTACACACTCACAAGTGGGGTATGAACACATGCACACACACACGCGCGCGCGCGTGCACACACACATATACACACACGCACGCACGCGCGCACACAAACTCGCACACACACGTATACAGGGCAGTCACGCGACACATAGAGACAGACATAAGGCAGTCACATGAGACACACAGACACAAGGCAGTCACATGAGACACACAAACACAATGCAGTCACATGAGACACATACATAAGGCAGTCACACGACCACACACACACAAGGTACTCACATGACACACACACACATGACAGTCATACGACACACACACACACACACACACACACACACACCTACCTACCTTTTTCTTGTCGACAGGATGGACAAAAGGAAAACTGTCCTCACTCGCCCACATTTCCGTCAAAATCTCATCACATTTCTACAAAACCAAGATGTTGTTTTTTAATTATTAGAGATTGGACAAAACAGTATTTAATTTGTACATCTTAAACTTAATTAGGATTGGCAGAGACAGGCGAGGTTTTAGGCATAATCGCAAAATGTGGAGAAGATAAACTCGCAGGTAATAATCAATACGAAAATACAACAAGTGTCAGGTACTCTCGGAACTTGTCCCAAAGTTACTAAAACGTGCTCAAACGTAGGG
>JAOEHT020326392.1:0-10031 GCA_025448195.2 Parazoanthus atlanticus | reverse complement strand
ATCGTTGATGATATTGCAGTCACTTGTGCTTAGTTGAACTGATCCTTTTTAGAAAAACGAGTTTGGCCTTTTCCCTCCTGAAGACAGAAACCCTGAATCTCAGAATATCGCGTTAGTTTTTAACGAATTCCGTGAGCCTCACTTCGAATAGAGAAGCCGAATTCAACAGTCAGTCGAGCTTTTAAATTTCGTGCTAAGCAAATTATTATTCCGTTCCAGTGTTTTCCGATTTTTCAAACTGTTGCTGCGAAACAAAAAGAAGTTAGGAGAAGAAGCAGAAAAAAAAACCTGGTAAGCCAAAAACCAGCAAAAACAAACAGAAAGTTTTTTGTACTTGCGAGCGGACAGATAGCTTATTGCTTTCAAAACAGGCAAAAAACGCCGGCGACTGTTTTCTAAAGACAAAAGCCGACTCTTTGTTTTCGGGTGTGTCAAAAGACAACAACAGAGCGGCCGCGTATCATGAAGTAGACCCCTCTCAAAGACAACCTGTATTTTCGGATTCTGAATCGACAGACTGTGACAAAATCTAGACAAATGGCTGAGGCTGAAAGCGCAGCGGCGAATGCTGCTGAGATAGCCAACATTTTGGCCGAGCAGAATAAAGAGCTCATTCATCAGTGGGCCAAGCACAACGCCACACAAAATCAAGAATTCTTAAATCATTGGACTGAGCAAAATCTCAATTCAATGTCCAAAGTTTTGGAAGGAAAAGCCAGTTCGGGATTGCAAAATGCAGTAAGGATGCCCACTTTTGGCGGCAATAGCAACGAAGACGTAAACACTTTTATCTCAAAATATAATAGAATTTCAGGAGTACAGAATTGGACAGAAGCAAAGAAAACTAAGATGTTGCCTTGTTTTCTTAAAGACCGTGCAGAGGCCCGGTTTGACTCTACGCCAGAAATTGAAAACAAAAATTTTGGCGAATTAATTGAAGCTTTGAAACAGAAGTTCGATTCACAGTCGACAAAATACAGGTTGCGACAAGCGCTAAACGAACGAAAACAGGGCAGCTCCGAATCTGTGTCTAATTTCGTTACCGATGTAAGGTAAATTTGTCGGCGTATAAAGCTACCAGACTCTGAGGCGGTGAATTACTTCGTTCAAGGGCTAAGGCCGGAGTTGAGACAATTTATCCTGTTGAAAGAACCGCAAACTCTCGAACAGGCCGAAGATTATGCAAAATTAAAAGAAACGGTACCGGAGGACCGAACTTTGAAAAAAAAATGGATAAACTACTTGAAATAGTTTCCAGTACGAAATTAGAACAAAAAGAAAACGCAGCTACAGTAGCTGCTATGCATTCCCAAAAAAGTTCTTACCGAAGCCCAATTTCGAAGGAGGACATTGAAAAAATTGTGTCTGAACAGATTGCCGAACAATTCAGACGTTTCAGGAATCGGGGTAGGGAAAACCAAAGCGGGGGAATAAGAAACCGTAGGACGCCCGATGGTAGGCCCATTTGTAATTATTGTAATAAGCCAAATCATATTTTTAGTGTTTGTCCTGTCCGCTTGGGGCGTAGTGGGCCGTACCCCCGAATTCCATCTCGCCAAAATCCAGTAGGTTACAATTCTGACGCGTACGGTCACACACTAAGCAATCAGGCTTCACATCCGTTTGGTTTTGTTCCTAACCCGGGAGACTCCTCTCCAACTCAGGGGAGTTATGGTACCGGTCAGGCTAATGGGGCTCCTAACCCAGGAAATTTTGTTTCCCCACCGTTAACACAGCCGATCCCAGCGGGGCAAGTTCACCAACGGGAACCCAGACTAGCGGGGGCCTTGTTGGAGCGGGAACCACATAAGGCCCTTAAAAATCAAATGGAGGAAAATTCTGGAGAAATGGGGGACAGGGTCAAAAGTTTTCAAAATTTCGGAACCGTATTCCCGAACGGTCCGGGGATTGACTTGGGACTTTCAAAGGTGCAAGAACGACCGTCTACTGCAGATTTAATAGATCTTACTTTTGAATGTTCCAAGCCAACCAATGATTTTTATAGTTTTTATAAATCTGAACAACAAAATGACGTAACAGGGAGTGTGTCCACTAACCACCCCTCGGACCCAGTCTTTTCGCAACTTTCTACACCCAGGGAAGCTGCTCCTTTGGGGAGTGCCGCTGACCGCATCAGTGATGACACTAAACATTGGCCAGGCAATTATGCAGTTTATGAAAGTCAGTCAGAAAAATTGATTCCACAGATAAACACAATTACTCTTGCGGAAACTCCACTAACCGATATACTTTATGTAGAAGCTTCTGTTGTTGACCCAGTTACGTGTACTTTTGAAGAATGCTTAATTGAAACATGAAATTGTAGAAAACAGAGAACGAGTGGTATTTGAGAAATATGAAGTTGAAAATCGTGAAGTAACAATTTTAGAGCATAATGAAAATGTAGTTATTGAAACAGACATAGATTTACTTGGAAGCATTGAAATTGATGTGCCTAGGGAGGCCAAAGTTTTGAACTAAATGAATGTAAAGGATTTGGTCCAATTAGGATGCAAAGTGATGATTGTCAAGATGACACCGTACAGACAGAAAATTTTAAAGCAAAATTGGCCGATGAGCCTGTTGCTAGAGTTGTTACTTCCCAGTTCAATGATACTCCTCGCATAACATTTGAATCTGAAGTTTCTTTTGAACAAGAAGAAATTGAGCATATTGGCGAACACGATAATTTTCGGAATCAAAAGGGCGAGTGTACGCCCCCTGACTTTGTGATTAGTTCAGTTCAGTTTTCTAGAGAGGCAAACAATCTTACCATTCCGGGGTCAATTTACAATCAGAAGTTTTCATTTTTGATTGACACAGGAGCCAACGTTAGCGCCATCAGCACGAAGCTGTGGCAACAACTTCCAAACACCCACCAACCCCCTTGATTTTCCCATGGATCAAATCAGTCAGTGGGCAACACATTGAGACCTTGGGATATATCACGATTCCTTTTGAAATAGACTCCAAAGTTTATCCTTTTCAAGCTTTAGTTATTCACGATTTAACTTTTGATGTTATATTGGGTCAGGACTTCCAGGAATACTATCAAAGTAAAATTGATTTTTGTGCACACGTTTTAGAGTTTAATTTGGAGAGGATGTTCTGCCGTTTGCAAACGAAATTGAACCACCTCTACCTGAAATTTGTTCAGTCCAGACTGCTGACACTGTTATCTTGCCACCATATTCTGAGTCAGTTATCCCAGCAGTCGTGGACAGAGCTCAAATAGTGGGGACCGAGGGTTTTCTCAAGCCCAGAGCAGAACTGTCCGAAAGATACCACATAGTGGGGGCTGTAGAATTAGTTACAATTTCAGAGTCACAGGCGGTCCCAGTAAGATTACTCAATCCAACAAATGAGCCAGTTACAATTTATCACAAAACACGGTTGGGAACATTTGTGAAAACTCAAGGGGACATAGGTACTTTTGAATTACAACAAGCAGAGACTGAGGCTGAAGCTGATAGGGATGTACCAACAGCAGTGGGTATTGAACCAAAGTCACCATTAGATATAGGGGGGTCACACCTTAATCAGCAACAATTGGGGGAACTCCAAAACCTGTTGAATAAATGTCAGGATGTATTCGCATATACACCAGAGCAATTGGGGCGTACATCTGTAGAAAAACACACCATCGACACAGGGATCCATCCCCCCTTACCCCTTAGATCATATCGGACTTCCCCAGCGAACAAAAATGAAATCGAAACTCAAATTAATCAAATGTTAGAGAATAATATTATTTCCCTTCGGTTTCCCCATGGGCTTTTCCAGTCGTGTTAGTAAAAAAGAAAGACGGCACCATGCGATTCTGTGTTGATTATCGTAAGCTCAACACTATCGCTAAAAAAGACAGTTATCCGTTACCAAGAATAACGGAAGCTCTTGATGTCTTGGGGGGTGCTAAATACTTTTTGACGCTAGATTTACGAACGGGTTATTGGCAGATCGAGGTTTCGCCAGAATCAAAAGAGAAGACCGCTTTCATCACACACAATGGGCTTTATGAATTTGAGGTCTTACCATTCGGGCTCTGCAATTCGCCTGGGACGTTCCAGCGGCTCATGACACACATTTTACGGGGTCTGGAGTGGTCTATCTGTCTCGTGTACGTAGACGATTTGATTATTTTTTAAAACATCTCGTACAAGTTTTTGAACGCCTTCGGGAGGCTAATGTTAAGCTAAAGCCTTCGAAATGTCATTTTGTGAAAGACAAAGTTGAGTATTTAGGTCATTTGGTATCAGCTAGGAGCCTGGAACTGAATCCAGAGAAAATACGTGCAGTCAAAGAATTTCCAGTACCAAAGTGTACCAGACACGTTCGCAGTTTTCTTGGGCGACGGTTTATCCTGCATTACGCCTGCATTGCAAAACCCCTTAACAAATTGACAAGCAAAAATGTGAAGTTTTACTGGGATGCTGGATGCCAATTAGCTTTTGACACTCTAAAAGAAAAACTGGTTTCTGCTCTGATATTCGCGTACCCCGATTTTAGTCTCCCATTCCATGTGTATGTTGATGCTAGTCAGGAAGGCATAGGGCTTACACTACGCCAAATTGTTGAAGGAAAGGAAGTGGTTATCGCATACGGCGGGCGAGACTTCAATAAAGGAGAGCAAAATTACAGCAGTGCTGAGAGAGAAGCTTTGTCGGTTATCGAGGGCCTGAAGAAGTTTCGACCTTATTTGTATGGGAATAAGTGCATCATTCACACAGATCATTTGGCCTTAAAGTGGCTTATGTCAATCCAAGACCCGTCAGGCCATCTTGCGCGCTGGTCATTGCTAATCCAACAGTTTGATTTTGAAATTGTTCATCGTTCCGGGAAAGCAAATGGAAATGCAGACGCCCTTTCGCGGCGCCCATATGGCACCTGTAGTCTAAATAACATAACCAACCAAAATTTTACAACAGAAAATATTAGCCAATTGCAACGGGCTCATCCCTCTTTGGCTGCAACTATTGCATTTTTGGAGAACGATATTTTGCCAGAAGATCCACTAAAAGCAAAACGAGTACTACTATTAACAGATCTTTTCTTTCTGGATCAAGATCGGGTTCTATACCGAATAAACACTATAACCAAACGAACGGCCAAAGAGCGACCATCACTGTTAGTTATTCCAAAAGCCTTACAATACTACGTTTTGACCAACGCGCATGATGATTTGACGGGGGGACACATGGGCATATTTAAAACATATCAAAAACTCAAAGATCAATATTACTGGCATGGTATGTACAAAGATGTCGAACATTGGGTACGCTCGTGTGTTGATTGTACAACTAGAAAACTCCCAAAAACAGACTGCGGGCCCCTCTTGTTCCACTTGCTGTGGAGGGTGCTTTCGATAGGGTCGCAATCGATGCCCTAGGGCCCCTCCCTCTGTCGAACTCCGGCAATCGATACATTATAGTATTAAGCAACTATCTAACTCGTTGGCCCGAGGCTTTTGCAGTTCCAGATATAACAGCTGAAACGGTCGCTCGGTTACTTCTCGACGAAATTATTCCACGCCATAGCGCTCCACGAACTTTACTTTCTGACCGCGGCACCAATTTTCTTTCTACCCTTGTTCGTGAAATTTGCAAACTTTTCCAGATACGTAAGGTTAATTGCTCTGCTT
Source organism: Parazoanthus atlanticus (assembly GCA_025448195.2). Classification (NCBI taxonomy): domain Eukaryota; kingdom Metazoa; phylum Cnidaria; class Anthozoa; order Zoantharia; family Parazoanthidae; genus Parazoanthus; species Parazoanthus atlanticus. The sequence continues at coordinate 4,393 of JAOEHT020326392.1, read as the reverse complement.
ATCATCCTCAAACTGATGGGGTGGTTGAACGGTTTAATTCGACCCTTTGTCAGACTTTGTCGATGTATGTAAGCAGTAACCAAAAAGACTGGGACAAATTTATTCCCACAGCACTAGCAGCTTTTCGATTTTCTCCTTCGGACACAACGGGGGAGTCTCCTTTCTACTTGCTTTTTGGGCGCGAGCCTCGGCTCCCTCTAGATTGCTCTTTATTGCCTCCGATTGATGTCGCAACTTCCGTTCTTGAGCACCGCCAAAGAATTGTTAGGAACATTGAATTGTGCCAACAAATTGCTCGGGAAAACACCCATCGGGCCCAGCAGAAAATGAAACAATATTGCGATCGGAAAACTGCGGAACCAAAATTCCTAGAAGGCGACAAAGTGTGGGTGTACACCCCAAAATGTCGACGATGATTATCCAAAAAGTTCTTACATAATTGGCATGGCCCCTACCGAATTGTTGAAAAACTCGGCCCAATCCATTACCGCCTCAGAACAACAAGTAACAGACCAGTTACAACCACTGTGCATGCCAACAGAATGAAACAGTATATCGATACGGAGGCTAGACCAATTCACCCACCATTCGAAGGTGATTTGCCTGAGGGGGATCTGGACCCCTCATATATTCGAAAAGACAGCTGGGATGTTTCTGATAGGGCCCCGGTCGAGCGTTCTCAGATTCAAGAGGGTCAGACTGACAACAATAGTACAGTGTCACAAATTCAAGAAGATCAACAACAATCTAGAAGCACAAATCCTCAAGGTTTAACAGGTTCTGATGCCAACCACCCTCCAATTGACAATGAGACCGTTTTTAATGCAGAAAAGATTTTAAAAATGAGAGTTCGCGATGGCAAACCCCAGTACCTCATAAAATGGGTTGGATTTCCAGTGTCCATGGCAACATGGGAACCGGAAGAAAATTTGTTGGATCCCCGACTTTTGCAGAACTTCGAAAACAGTTCCAGATAAGAGGGGGTGTCTGACCTTTTATAAACAAACTTCCATAACACTTTATTTGTTTTGGTTTGTTTCTTTCCAGAGGAGAATGCATCCGCCAACAGTTCTTGTTTTGGGTCACTCCTTCGTCCGACGACTCGCACAGTTCGCACGGGATAGTCCTAAGCCCTGTGTAAACAGACAATTCAATTTGAACCATCCACTCGATACATATGTCCATGGTGTAGGGGGGAGAACAGTCGATGGCATTCGCGAATATGATTTAATCGAAGTACAGCGTTACAGACCTGACGTTGTGATTCTTGAAATTGGCAGTAACGATTTATCAAATCCGCAATGCGATCCATACGATTTGGCCTATAGAACTGACCAGTTAGTTTGTGAGCTGAAAATGGTTTACGCTGTTCACTATATAATCGTCAGTGAAATCTTGCTCAGGAAGAATATTCCCTTTCGAACCCCAAACTACAACGAAAAGGTACAAGAAACAAACCATCATTTGCACCAGTTTTGCAGTCGGCATGGCATGCACTGTCCTGTTTTGGTCTCATGGAAACCTGTCCAGATGCACCCCATGGGTCTTCAAGCCGGACGGTGTGCATCTAAATTCTATCGGCAATCATAAATTGTATCACAGCTATCTGTACTCTCTTCTACGAATTTTCCATACCAATAATGTTCGGGCAGTTAATAGTCCTGTTTCTGTTCTCCATAGGCACAGAACACGAGGACGTAGCACAGCATGTCAGCAGTGTTAACAAAGCCCACCACCGCCCGAGCCGTGCTCCTTTTCTTTCCCTTTCTTTCTTTGTTATCCATGAGTTTTAGAATTGATATTGATACAACTGGAAAAAAGGTAGAATTTTATCCGGCTTCATTAATGATCAGTCACAATGTCCAGCAATTGCTGTTTTTCTCTGACACAAAAATAATGCATTTGGTGACTAAACTGAGAGCCATACCGCCTGGACCGAAACTTCGAATAAATGATACTTGCTCACCTTCGCAAAAGGATTTTTATGACAAATTTTTGGCTTCTATTCAACATACCCAAAATGCAATCACCAGACTATTGTCTCTTCCGGGTTTGACCAACTTGCTTGAGTGTGATTCGCACCTCCGTCGCTATTTCAAATATAGTACAGGCAATTCTAGTCAGATGATCTGCCCACGCGCTTATCGATCATCCTTAGACGAATGCAAAACTTGGGCACTTGCACGAACGACTTTTTCTAGACCCCAATATAGGTAGATCGCGATCAAAACGCAGTTGGATGTGTCATGCTGGTTTGTTTGGATTGTTTAGGTCAATTTATGAATCAACCGGCCGTTCATGCGAACCCAATCATGTGGAAAATTTAAAATCAACTTTGAAAGAAATTACGTCTGCCATTGGCTATTCGCAATCTCTCATTCGTACCCTACACGGTAAACTTGTTTACATTGTTAAAACAACTGATTCTTTAGTTACTAAAACGAATCACATCAGTCGTGATATTAAAATGATTGATAACACCTTCCGAGATTGGGAAGTACAAATGAACAAATTTGCCAAAGAAGAACAATGTAATTTCAGGTTGTCATTAGAATTTTTCTCAAAGCACTCAAATGCTGTGAACCGAGCTTTCGCTTCGCTGTTGAGACTCACAGAAATACAAAACACTCTTCATCAATTTCATAAATTAGCCAAGAAAATGTTATTTGGTTCCTCAGAGCTGCCAAAGGAGAAATTCGGAAAACAATGGATAGCGACTCTAAATTATATTTCACTGAAAAGGCTTTTTCGAAGGGGTTCTCCGTTATGGTTAATCCCATGATCGATGTTGAACACACCGGTACACAAGTTGATGCCAGCATTCTTTTCACTATTCCAGAAATTTCAAATTTGAATTCGTTCTGCACTCTTGAATATTTGTCTCCATTGAAATTTAATTTTTTAAATGTTTGTTATGAAGGGCCAATTACCAAAAAGGATCTAGTGTTGATATCTTGCCCCAAGTCACGTCAATTGACCACAGTTCAAGCTCTTGAAAAATGTTATCAAAATTCTGACACGGTATTATGTCCCGAACATTTGTTACAAACTGCTACCAATACTAGTTTTCTAGGCATCCCATTCAATCCTGATATAAAACTCACATTTCCTCGTCATCACGTACGGGCCATCGACTGTTCCAACCTCCAACCTCTGGTGCACCTTGGTGGGCGATACTTCCTGTCGACTACAACGATGCCTCTTCCGCTGAGTTCCGGTACCATAACTACGTCACCCTTTATGATATATCACGTACCTTGTAACGTGACGTTCGCTGGGATGACCGCTGGCCTGGGTCGCTGTCCTTCCAGCCTTACCATTACAGTGCCTATCTTCACTGAACAGAAATTCCAATACATTCCATGGCGTCAAGTGTCTGAAGACCAGTCAATTTTGAGGCTGCATCACAAGATTCTGTTAATCCCACCTCAACTCAGTCTAAACCATACCATCCTTGATGAACTTGAGGTCACTTATCGCACTTTAGATGGTCTTTTGACCACTCAACTAAGCCAGACGAATGCCGATATTGACGCCTTGCATGAAACAACAGTCACCCCAACTACAGAAATTGTTGCTTATTGTGCCTTGGTACTCAGCCTAGTGAACCTGACCCTGTTTGGTCTCCTCCTTCCTACTTCCACCAAAATGCGCCCGATGTTTTCGCCACCTCCCTCCGGCTGTTCAAGTTCCCGTTGTTCCTGAACAAGCTCCACCTGTCAATGATGTCGCACCTGAAGCAGTGTAGTCACCAATGAGGCACACCTGCTGCTCTGAACCAACAGGGACCAGATAATGAACTTTGTTTTCTTCTGATGAACTGTGTCGCAAATATTGAACAGTACTTTCCAACTGCCAGTTACTTTACATTGGACATTACTTTCTGTTGTATTATTTATCGTTAGTTTATTTATCATTTGATGGTTCTTTACTATTTGCTCATTGCAAAGTAACCACAAAAAAAGAAAAAAGAAAACACAAACCACAACAAAAAAGGGGGGGGGGGATACTTAACCAACTCCCCCATTTATATTTGTATAGTTTGAAACCTCGCACTTAAGTCAAGTTCGTATTTGGAACTACGTCTAAGCAATTTTTGTGTGTCTGAATATTTACTTATTTTGAATAAGGATATTTTGAACATCATATTTAACCAATTGTTACCATTTAGATTCTGCGGGACATTGCACTTAGCACGTTTGAATGATTTCAGAGCCCACATGTACTAATTTGTATTTCCATTCTTCAGCATTTTTTTTTATATATCTTTCAACCAAAAACATTTTAGGTAATGAGTCGCGGGACGCTCCTCTTAAGGAGGGGGTATTTGTCAGAGAGTCATTTACAAGACACTTTATTTTCTACAAGTTTTGATATTTATTTCGTTTGTTCA